>JAURVB010001133.1:0-13234 GCA_033002965.1 Piper betle | reverse complement strand
ATTTAGCAGAGTAGTACTGGAAGATTGTATACTTGTTGCATGCCACCTTTGGAGTTGGTGAGGAGACGTTGCAGTAATGGACTGTATTTATACTGGTGGAGAGCCGCGTCTCATGATCAGGGGCATTAGTGGGTGTAGACATCACATTATAAACGCTTGATCTCATACACGACGAGACGAACAAGTGGCAGCGATACTAGCCATAAACTGCTCAGATAAGAATGCTCCAAGGAAGTTGGTAAATAAACAAAATTTTCATCCGTAGACATCAAACATCCTTTGTGTTGAAGTCAAAATTTAAGTGCATTTGTCTTAAGGGCTTTTTGGAGGCCGGTGAGTGCGCATTTAGAGATAGCGTGCACAATCCAAGAACCGAGTTCGACTGGGCAACTGATGCACAAAGTGTTGTTTGTGATCACATTTTATCGTTTAATTTTTAATGAATAAAAAAAACCTGCCAACTAATGACAGGCTGATACAAAAATAATAAATTAATGCTATTAGTTATAGTTTTAAAATTCATTATTAAAATATCATTGAAAATTATCAAATCTAAGGCCATAACGCTTAGCTTTTAAACTGTCTCATGATAATATTATATTTATTTCTGGAAATATTTTTTAAAAATAGTTATTTTGATTTTTATGTTAATTAGCATAAGAGAAATTAAGAAAAAATAGAGACAGTGATTTTATAAATTGGATATTAGTTTTTTTTTAAGAGAGATATATTATGTTCAATAACAACAAAAAACAATTAGACAATACAATAAAGAATAAAAATAAAATTTTAACTTGGCTAAATTTTGATCATGCTAGACTATGACCCGGATCGAAAGATTTTAACTTGGACGACTGAATTTTTATACAAAATTAATTATACGACATACACAATACTTCACCCCTGAACATCACATTATAAAGTATAAACGCTTCTCATAAAATGTGAGTCAGACAGGTGGCAGCGATGCTAGCCACTAAACTAAGATGATTATAGTTTTAGGTAAGTTGGTAGATTAAGTGAATCCTCCTTATTCAAAATACCCACTACAAATTGAACAACAAATACCCACAACATATTGAAGTCAAAATTTAAGTGTACTTGTGTTTGGGGATAATTTGGAGGCCGGTGAGTGCAGATTCTTTTTTATCATATGTTACCTTCCACTCGGAGTAGTGAAGATAGTGGGGATCTCAACTACTACCACAAAATCGAAACTGTGTGATGTCAACGAATGAGAATGGCGTTCAACGCAGTGTGGACAACTTAAAGCTCATTCCATTATGCATGTGGCTCTTCTCATGCGTCACGTCCGACAAAGATAGCTTAGGTCAAATTTATTGGAATGTGTTGAGACACAAGTACACAAAGGAAAAAGCTTTCCTAGTAATGTCTTGTTATTGTTATTGTTGTTGTTATTATTATTATTATTATTATATATAATAAAAATAATATACTATATTTCTATAACATAGTAGGTGAATGTGCTCTCAAAAACCTCATGTTCATATGGTGCGCATTTGCATTATAAATAAACCAACTTCCACATCTTTTTTCTTTTTTGGTTAACGCTAACAGGAGCGAAGGTCTTCTTAAATATAAGCAATAACTTTCAAATTTCATTCAGAAACATATTATCCCAATGATCAAAAATAATTTTGCAAAAACTAACTAAAACACTCGATACAAGAGTACAATAATCAATGGAATTTTAAAAAACGGAAATAGGAGATATAAAAAGAAAAAGCGGAAATATTGGATAACCACAATCATAAATGATCATATTTTTTCAAAATTGATTGAGAGTAAATGACAAAAACGCCATGTTTTAAGTGATAAAAGAAGAAAATCGTAAAAGATAATACACATTAATAATCATTGGAGAATGATCTGATTGACATACCATCGTGGTTATTCTTCTTCCAATAGATAAAAGTGTGATGCCTAGGGAAGAAAAACAGATTTTATAGAAACGTTTTAGATGGAAAAGGTTACAACCGCTTGGTTGTAACTGTTACAGCCTTAGTCCGAGGACGTGCCGGGTGCGCGGGATTGGGCAGTTGTTCCCATGCATGCCGGGTCCGACACGAGTAGCACGGGGCTATTCGAGTGGTGAAACAACTGGTTGAGGCTAACACGGTGTTATAGTTGCAGGTAACGAAGTGCCGAGCATGAGTCAGGTCGGAGACCAAATAAACCTCAAGATGATCGAGACAAGTGCTGGTGACCGAGCACTTGGGCGTCGGATCATGATCGAGAATTGGTGCCGAGAACCGAGCACGAGGACTCGAGGTTGATCGCTACGTGCGGATCACAGGAGTGCCGGGAGTGCGCTGGTTCGATGCTGGGGTGTGATCACTAGCGTGCGCTAGCGAGGAGTTGGCGTGAACGAGCATGATCGAGCGCTGCCGAGACATCGGTGCAGCGTGCTCGAGCATTGGGCGCTAGCGGGGTTTATGATCGAGCCATAACCGAGCATGACCGAGACTTGGCTAACGAGCACACACGAGCCGTGATCGAGTCGTGATCGGTAGCGAGGGGTCTGGCTGCACCAGCATGATCGATAGATGGAGTTGATCGGTACTAGTGATTTATCGGTAGCAGGGGTTATCGGTGGTGCGTCTGGGACGTGCACGAGGTTTGCTGGTTTTGGTCGAGCCGAAGACTTGGGTCGAGCCAGGGGTTGGACGTGTGGTGGTTGTAACTAACTACAAGTGCTGGACTTTGTTTGCCGATAGAGATGGGGCTGATCTTGATCGGAATCTTGGAGATAAGATTGCAACTGAAATCAGAGATAAGCATGTCCAGGGCCGGATTGAATTGAGACGTCAAGGAAGTCCAGGTTCGTGGAAGATCTTGGAGATAATCTTTTGGGAAAAGATTATGCTCGGATTACAGCTTATCTTGGAACTGATTTGTAACAACGTGGATACTCCTTTATAAGGAGGGAGCCGACGTGAGGAAAAAGAAGGAGGGACTACTGAGAAGGGTCTAGGTGCAACGTCGTGGTCTTTCTTGTGGAGAAGAGAGAAACCTCATCAAGCAAAGTCGTGGAGTGCTGCAGATCAATTCCGGGAGTTGATTCTTCACGAGTTCGACGGCATAGAGTTGCTGGTCGTGGTGCTGTGATTGGAGGTACGACGTAGTTCTTCTCATAACCTAGTTTGCATTACTTGGTTGAGGGTTTTGCATGTAAACGAGTAGGTCGTGGGTGGCTGCTCGGGGTTGTGATTTGTGAGGACGATTGTGAGTGTGGGTGCTCTAGTTCTCGCTACTCTTCAGGGGAAGAGTTGAACACCGTGGGGTTTGCATGTCCATGGTGTAAGCGATCATAGGGGTGATTGCTGTATCCTTGTTTTTGTGTTTAATTCAAGGTTGGAACCGGGGTTCCGTAATTGTGGTGTTGGCGTCTGATTTTGGGTACTAGCGGCGTTCTTTGATTCCGGGAACTTGCTGCGATACCGATCAGGGGATTGGTGTCAGGATCGACATTGGGTGATCGATCAGAGTCGCTACATACTACTTACTTGGTTTGCTATTGTGGATGTTTTGAGAATTATCTATCGGTACCGAACGATATCGTGCACTGGGCAATTTGGGTGTTGGTATTCGTGTTCGGCGTGCATCGTGATTTGCAGGAACTCAGGGGAGTGGCTTCGTGTCTCTTATAGAGATCGTCCCGCTACACGTGTAGTGGGGTTTCTGTTGCGTACTTTGAAGGGAGGCTGGTGTTTCGGGAGTGAAATACGCCGCGCGGTTTGCTGTTGGGGCGAAAAATTTTGTCCCATAGAGAGCGGCCCGTGACAGTAACCATGGATGCACCCATGAGAAAGAAAAAGAAGCAACCTCTCTAAAGAATACAACCGAGGAGTGCCCCATATTTTAAAGGGACAACTCATAGGAAAAGGTTGGAACCCATTGATGCAACAATGAAATGGTAAAAGAAGCAGCCCTTCCCAAGAGGCACAACCAAAGAGTGCACCCTTTCTTAAAAATATACATCTCATAATAGCACCCATTTTTGAAGAGTAATACCAACTTAGTATCAACAGAAAAATAAGAATCACTGAGGGGAAATCTGGGAAAAACTCTTCCCCTATTACAGTTAGGTAAGTATCCCATGGGAAACCATGATAAGGGAAACAGAGGCAACCTATAAGAGTTATAACTGAAAAGTGTACGTTTTTTGAGAGAGAAGTCTTATAAGAGCATCTCTTTCTAAAGAGATACGCCCACTTAGGTGCAAGGAGAAGACAAAGATCAGTGTGAGGAAATCTAAAAAATAAATAGATCATTCACATATTATAATACAGTGTACATGATCAATAGCACCAATTTTTGTTCGGATGGTACTTTGGCCATAGGCCTTGCAATATATATTCTGATATACCCCAAATTAGTCTCACATTGAATTACCTATTATGGTAAGATTCAATATATTAGTAAAAATAGAGCTTGCAATCTTTAACATAAGTTAACTACTTTTGAAGAAATAACGAGGCCCATCAATTTACAATAATTAGACCAAGTTGCTTCAAATGGAATCAAAGCCATCCCGAGACCATAGTGAATGGTGGGCTGGGCTGAACATGCGCTAGGCACTAACTACATGTCAAGGGGTGGGCTCTAATTGGACGTGGGCTAGGTTGTTAACCACAAACTAAGGGTAAGAATTCTGAATTTTATTAAGACAGGTGGATTTTGATATTTCCAAAGTAGTCATGCATCCAATATCAACCGGGGTAAGATCTATTATATTAATGGGAATGATGCTTATAATCTTCAACTTAATTAACCACTTTTAAAGGCCTATCAGTTTGCATTAATTGGTCTAGACTCTTACGGGTGGTTCAAAGCCTATTTGAGACCGAATTGGATGTTGGGTTGAACTGAGCCGTCATGGATAGGAATTTTGATGGCAGAATTTTCTTAAGGAGGGTGGATTATATGATCCCATAAATTAGCCTCGGATCTAATACCTATTAGGGTAGGATATAATATATTAATGAGGATGGTAGCTATAATTTTCAACTTGTTTAATCACTTTTTTAAAAATGACTTGGCCTATAACACCCTGATTTGGTTTCACACCCAAACCAAATCAAAGTGATCAACTTTGGGATACTAATTCATAAACTATTAAAATGAGAAACTGATCTAATAGGATCTAAACCACTCAAGGTGTCAAAAGACAAAAACCGGAGTAGGGACTCTCATGCACAAGTAGGAACATGAACACTCAAATGCATCCACAAACTATTAAGGCTTGGCTCATGTAAATAGGACATCATAAATGAATCTAACTTACAAAAATATTACGATTCTCAGAAAAAATATAGTATAGTCTCCTCAATAACTAAGATATTGGAAAAATTTTACAACTTGTAAATATTTCACATTTGCAATAAAATGTTCCAGAAGATTTCATAGTTTACATTTCATCACACAAAATACATCACAATTGTGTTTCACGCATTCACGCCAAATTTACATTACATTTTTTTGTCATCAAGCTGAAAGTACTTGGTCTTCACATGAACTCTTCTCCTCCAAAACGAAAGAACCTACAAGTTCCTCCAACCTATCTTTCTTCTTCCCTTCATATACCTACACAAGTAATATAATTTTGTGTACCTGTAATTAATTAACCTTATGTCCTATGACTTCGGAGCTTGGAGAATTTCTCAATAAAATGGTTAAACTTGCATGCCCAAAGTATTCTATTCACAAAATAGGAGAAATACAGTTAGAGATACACAAAAACATATACATAAATCTGGCATGTCATATCAAATTGCATACAACCTCCACAGTTCAACATCAAATGCTCTAGGGGCCATAAATCCAAAATGGGGTACAGATGCTAAACAGGCACATAACATGGCAAAACAAGAACGACAAGCAAGCCAAGCATCCTCCCCAAGTCCTCGTGATTTATGCAGCTATGTTGGCCAACACTAAGATTGCTCACCTATATAAATATAAGAAAAGGAATAAAAAATGACTGTCACTGAGTCTCAAATACTAATACCAAAATCAACAAGTTGGGAGATGGATAATTCATTATCCATGAAAAACTTGAAAACACATTTTAGAATATCTCCATCATTCATATCGTCATAATAACATGCATAATAAAGCCTAATTATAATCATTATAAGCATGCGCATGAACAAAAAATATTAGACTTTGTAACATGCAAAGACTACCACCAATAGGGCCTAGATCATAATCAGTGAGATATTGCATGGTTTAGATATAGTCGACGGAAAACATACGTTGTAACACCTCAATTGGGCCCATAGAGTGAACCAAATCAAATTGATAAATTTTGAGATACTAATTCACAACCCATTAAAATGGAGAACTCAGACAGGAAGGACCTAACCACTCAAGGTATCAAAAGACAAAACCCAAGGGAATTTAATGCGTAGACAATATCAAAATACATGCTAAACACCTAGGGCTTGACTCATGCAAGGAGGATATCCTAGATAAGTCGAATTTATAAAGGAGACCAAGTTTATGAAGAAAAATCGGTAGAGTTTCCCGTGTAAATATGACAATGGAAAATTTACGCAACCTGTATAAATATCATTCAATCACAAAATAGTCACAGAACATTTGATAATATCACTTGGGATTCACAGAAACATTTGTAAGGCGTTAAATCCATATTTTCAAATCATTTATAATACATTTTACACAAATTTCACGTCCATCGGCCTATTGGCTTACCTGGTCTTCACATGTACCCTTCTCCTGCAATTACAAATGACAAAAGCTCCTCCAATCTATGTTGCATCTTTGCTCCATGTACCAGCACAAGTAGCATAGTCTCGCATACCTGCATTATTTAGCCATCAATTTCAGGTCTTTGGGGTCTGGAGAAACCTGCATAAAATAAGTTAGACATACGTACCACAGAGTATTTTGTCTACAAAATAGAGAAAATGCAGTCAGGTAAACAAAAGCTAACGACTTCAATGATATCATATCAAAAGGCACAAGTCGGCATGGGTCACAACACAAGTCTCAAGGATACATAGCCACAATATTATCACATTATCCATAGTCTCAAGACATCCACAATAACATGCTATACATTTCAAAAGTAACAAAAGTCTCTTCGGGACACAACACAACACGCTAAAAGTCCACAACACCAAAAATCAACCTTGCATCCACCAAGCTCCTCGTGATCTATCCAGCCACACCGACCAACTCCAAACCTGCCCACCTACAAAATATAAGAAAACACGTGTAACGAGTGTCACTGAGTCCCAAATAACTAATAGGGAAATTTTTCAATATTGGAAAATGGGTAAAATAGTTATCCACGAGGAACTGAAATAAAATATCAATTTCTCTACAACACATTGATCATAAACAAGTAACCAATAGGGCCTAATCATAATCATAAACCATGTGCTGAAGTCATACATGTGATGTTGGTATATTACGCACATCAACTAGGATTAAACCCCTACAATTGATATATCAGAAAATGTCGGTGTGCCCGGGAATATGGACACCTAAGCTTGAGATATCCTAACACTTTACATAGTACCACAATATTTGAATTATTATTAAAATAATCTGATATGATTGGAAAATTAATTGGTAACCCAATGATTAAATCCCTGAGGTGAATTGAAATTTATAAATTAAAAAAGTCGAATCAGGCAGATTTAGTTACCTCTTGTGGAGCAAATTTAGATGTCATCATCACCCAATCCAAATGTGCAAATAATGGTTTTTTATTAATTAAATATTTTATCATATATTAAATTAATTAATTTCATTGTGAAATTAATTACGATCACACGATGGGTTTGCTTTAAAATTATACACGCACGAAAATTATTATTACATTGCTTAATTAATTAATTAATATTTGGCATGCAATTCAAGGCAACTCAGACACGATCTAAATTTATAAGTTCAAATCTTTCTGTTGTTACAACCTTGATTAGATGATTTAGGTAGTATTTTACCGTGCACAATTAACAAACGCACAAAACACAACCTAAATATCAATAAAGTGCACACTTTATATAAAAATTAAATGTTTATAATGTTCTAACATGTAAAATATATTAAATATTATACCAAAATAATCAAAATAATATGATCTATATGATTCCAATAAGATCTACATGAAATAATGCAAATCATGAAAAACAGCACAAAAAATGGAAGAAAAACATACCTGGAAGAAGGAAAAGAGAAGGGGGAAGAAATGGGAGGAAAAGGAGAAGAAAGGGGGAGGAAATAAGAGGAAAGAGAGGGGGAAAGAGAGGAAGAAGGGTTAGGATATGGCTAAGGTGGAGGAGAGGAGAAAAGAGAAGTGAAGAAAATTGGTGGCCTAGGGTTTTATAAAAATCCCTACCCGATGCCAGCGCAACGACTCCCTTGCATTGTGTAGGGTACGCACACGCTTATGTGCGAGGGTGTAACAGCTGCAGGAGGGCACCCTTGTGCTTGGCACATAGCCACAACAAGGGAAAAGAGAGGAAAAGAAGAAACAGAGAAGGAAAAGGAGGAAGAGAAGGAAAGGAGGAAGGGAAGGAAAGGAAGGAAGGGAAGGAAAAGGAAGGAAGGGATGGAAGGGAAAAAGAAGAAAAAAGGTGGGACAACTTCTAAACACAACTAGGCTTGAGGGTATGCCAAGGATGCATGTAGCACGACTCTAAACTAGCACGCAACCCTAAGCTAACTAAAACATTCGAATTCACAACAAGATCATGACTTGGAAATTGGGGCCAACTTGATAATACTTAGTGAGCACGCCCAATACCCAAGTCTACAACAACACAGAAGAACCCACTTAGCACCAACCAGATCGAGCCAGATTGTAACAACCAGCCCGTTCCGAGCCACATGCCAAGTATTACAATATAAAATTAAATATCTCATGAATTAATTTTCTATTAATTTATCAACATCATGAATAAATCCATGACATAAATTTTTTTAAACCATACAAATTAAATTCATACTCAAAGAATTAGTTAAAGTTCAAATTCTAAGTCATGCCATGAAATAAAATATAATATTACCAATGCTCAGAATAATCTAAGACCGATGAAACGAACCAAAATCCTATGGTCATGCAAACAACCTATAAGTATAATAAAATATAAAAAAAATAATCTAATAATAGAGTTTTCCACTTGTCCCGACTCTACCTATCTTTCCATGCTCACACCTATGTAGGCAATTTTGCATTAGTGATAAAAGCAGTAAGTTATATAATTACATGAAACAAGTTAATATATTCCACAACATCATTAATTAAGTTTTTTAGTGATTATGAGCCTATGCTGAGCTCTTATTATGTCGGGAGGGGTGGCGCCCCATCCAGCTACAATCCCATGTATGTGCACACACGCTACGTGGCCCACGGCCTATAGTTAGTGATATTTGTCATTGACCCACTCTCTTAGTTTCACAAGTGCATAATAAATCATCTTGCACCATTGCGCCTTATCACCCCTTCGATATGGGGGCAAGTATTTTATCTTTCAAGAATTTTAAGGGTGCGGCCTCGAGTCAGACTAAGTCAATTCTTTGACCCGGTTGCACTCAGGTGCATGGTGGTCGAATGTGGGCTCATGCTAACCAAGGCTGCCAAGTAGGAATATATAACATTTTAAGCAATTATACGGACCTGGAATTCTGATGAGGCACCTGCAACTATAACACACAATCCTAATCTAAATGAAACAATAAAATTATACATAGGTATAATTTTATACAAGCAAAATTGCATGCAATGAAATGACTTTATTATAAGATGATTAAAACTCTACAAAATAAACATGCAACACACAAAATATTAAACTTTAAATTTACAATATTTACAACAAGTCTGGTGAGATAATTAATTATTCATGTGACACAATCAATTAAGTCATACCTTACCTTTTAAATTAATTATTCAATCACAATTCACCCTTAGCCAACAACAAAATGATTATTAACTTACTAGCATGTATTTAATTACTAATATTAGTGTATTTTCCTTGATGCATTAATTATTTAACCAAAGAAATCATATTAAGATTATCGTCCTAGAAATTTAGGTTACCATTTAGACTTTTAATTAATATCACACTTTAATTCCTATTAAGAAATAACGGTTACTTATTCCATTAATAATAGCTTGGATATTTATTAATAACAATTTATTAACTTTTCACTAACTCTAATTAATTATCCTAAGATTAGTTAGATCGTCGTATCCAATTATTTGATATAGCTTGTATTAAAATTTAAAGGATATCACTCGTAAGATTATTTTAAATTACTTAACTCGATAAAGGTTCAAACTTT
Source organism: Piper betle (assembly GCA_033002965.1). Classification (NCBI taxonomy): domain Eukaryota; kingdom Viridiplantae; phylum Streptophyta; class Magnoliopsida; order Piperales; family Piperaceae; genus Piper; species Piper betle. The sequence goes on along the minus strand of JAURVB010001133.1, from coordinate 2,896 downwards.
ATTTATTCTAAGCATGCTATTACGATTCAACACTTGAGATTATTATACTATTATATTCTAATAATCTATACTTTAATTTATCAATACAACCACATAAGGTTCTTATTTTTATATTTTAGTAGTGACATCATAAATATAAATGATTGTAAACACTGAATAATAATTTAATACTAATCTCATTTTAACTGGTAAAATATTCATGGAACAGTTATAATACGCTCATTCACATGAATTTATAACATTTTAATTAACCCAACAGTGATTAATTGTACTTGTGATTCGATTAATAATTAATAACCCATGATGACATACACGTATTAACTTACTAAGATATAAAGATGTCATCCTTGTTACTTTAATTAATTTAACCAGTTAATTAATAAATTACAATGTCATTAATTAATTAATTAACTATAACCATTAACAAACACATATAGATCATAATTAGCTCTAATATTTATTAACATTATCTAATATAATTAATATACATATCCCAAATGAAAACACAATATACTTATTTAATATTATATGAATAATTATTTATTAATAATTATCCCACATGATCATGAATTTAAAAGACAACCATATACATAAATCAACAACACTAATAATAATAATAACAAAAATAGTTTCAGTTATCTATATATAATATAAAGCATGCTTTCATCCATAAACATAAGATAATAACCATATGATCAACTATTACTAATATCATCACTTGATTTAATTCAACTCAATTTGAATTCATTATGAATTAATTAGTATTTAATCACTCATTAATCAAACCCAAAACTAAAAAGAACACAAACACTATAGATGCATGCGAGAGGAAGAGGAGAGGTGTACCTATACGCGAGAGAAGATGGAGAGGCTCCCAACAAGGAAGAGACGATACTAGAGGGGAAAAGTGTTGAAAAATAGACGCTCTAGCAGAATCAACCCAAAGAAAATATTTTCCCTCAAGCTACTTGATTAACTTCTCTAAAGCCTTCTCTTTGTGAGCCAAATGTGCTCACAAACTATCAAGAAGATGTTTTATTTAACATTAACAGAATTCTCCTTTATATAGAAAAATATGTGGAATTTAATAAGTCACTACATTAAACTTCTATAGAAAAGAATCATAATTACACATAAATATATGAAACACCAACCATTAGTATAATAACGAAAAGTCAAAAACTGACTATTGAGTTTTTTCAATACGAATGTGTGATCGAAACCCAACAAAAGAAAAGCCTATTATATAGGAAGATAAAAGAGTTTTGAAAATCAAATCACACTCACAACTCTCAATCCCAAAAATCTTCCACGTCTAACAACATGGGGATACAAAGTCTTCCTCTTATCTTCAACTCTCAACCAAAACTCTACCCTTACACACCATGTCAGCCTACCCAAGAGACCCTAGCCGCTACCAACCCAAAGCCAACGGGTTTGACCTGTGGTTGAACCTTATTCGATTGAAAGGGAAAAAATAAAAAGAATAAAATAAAATACAATAAATTAAACTTATTTGAAACAATCCATAAATACCACCATACTGATACGCTAAAGGTAATAATTGATAATTTATGATATTGATTTCCAAGAATTAATTTAATTAAATAATATTTAAGATTTGTTTGAAGATTTACAAACCCTAAATAAAATAACCTAGTTATTTTCGGAGTTTTACAATTGTGAATGTATTATAGATTTTTAACTTGGTTAACCACTTTTGAAGAGATGACTTTGCCCATTATGTTACACTTTGGGTCAGGTCGTTATAAATGATATCAAAGCTTCCTGGTTTCGTGTTAGATTGTGGGCTGGACTAGGGACATTTGCTAGGATGCTGGTCATGGGCTCAAAAGAGTTGTGAAATCCTCCAACTCAGTCTCACATCTAATACCTACTATGGTAAGATCTTATTTATAAGTGAGAATAGACTATAGATCTTTAACTTGGTTAACCATTTTGAAGAGATGACTTAGTCTATTATATTGCACTTTGTGCCGGGAACGGACCAGATGTATGCTAATGAGTCAAACCAAAGCCAAACCGGTCTTAAAAACATTGGACCGATGGGCCCGATTTTACATGTGCATGCCAAATACTCACAACTAGCAAGAGAATATAATTGAGAGTTCATATATAGTTAACGAGCCTGCCATGTATCGCCCAGTGGGCATCACGCTCCCATCTATCATGCATGCATAGAAAATTTATCACACGTACAATAAGTATAAAGGATTAGGAAGGGTTTGAGTAATGTCGAAGCGATTTTAAACTGGATCTTGCTTCTAGAATTCATGTCAAAGGGTCTCAACCTTGAATAGTGGGATCCAATAAAATGCCACTACGTATATCCTACGACATGAATTCAAAATAATGTAGAGCCAAATAGTAGTTCAAGTAAAAAGAATCCTAATGACCTATGAGAATAGCTCCTCATCCTACTGTGGCAAGCTTAACTCTGTACGGCCTAGCAATGCAGACCCACTCAAGCCTCTAGTATGGTGATATGCTTACCATGACATGGATGCAACAATCCTAATGCAAGGAGATGGCATTGCATGCATACAAAACATAATATAAACATCACACCATACTCGCAATCCCCATTTAGAGCGCGACAAGACAACATAATGGTGTAAGATTCTTAAATGAAACTTAAAGATATTGAGACGAATGATCTCGATTTATTTTATAATAAATTCGGGACTCAATCCCACATACTTGATGCTAACTAGAGATATTGGAATGCCTGTGTAACACCCCGTTTCGGCTCACCCGTGAACCGACCCGGAAATGTCACCGGCGACTGAACCGTTCGCTAATCTACTAGATTCGATTAAGCCGATCCGGATCTACTCTCGGCGCCTCAAGATGGAGATGCAAATATGAAATGCAT
>JAURVB010001132.1:0-16697 GCA_033002965.1 Piper betle | reverse complement strand
GGTGCGAGTTCAATACCACAACTTGGCATCCCCCGATAGAAACATGCTGGCCAAAGAAACCTGGCGCTCTTCGGGTATGTTCGCAGCAACGAAGTACTCTTCAATATCCCAGATGAAGTTCTCTAGGTCCTTGGCTGACCTAGCTCCCTCGAACTTCTTTGGCTCTGGCACCTTAAGCCTTCCCGGGATCGAGCTTTCTTCGGCTGCACGGTCAACCAAACCTGGTTGAGGATATCTGGCGACAACCTGCTTCAACAGAGTTACATCTGTATTTAAAGCCCCAATGATATCCCGGAACTCCTCCAACAGTCCCGCCGTCGCTGCTTCTTTGATACGGCTGGTCTCGGGTATGTCGCTCACCCGAGAACCCAAGTCCTTCATCCCTTCTGTTAAGGACTGTAGCTGCTCGAAGATGGTTCGCCCATCGTCACTACTGGTAGGTCCTCCCACCAGCACTTCCAGCCGCGTCACACGCTCCTGTGTGTCCATCTCTTGGTACCTACTTACTGGCAAAGTGTGGAGACTTTCCTCTGAAAGTAGAGACGTGCCTCACAAGACCTTCGGCTCCTACCGAACTCCGAGCTCTGATACCTCTGTCACAGGGGTCAACTTAGGGTTTAAATTTTTTGCCCTAACTGCCTCCGTGCGGCGTGTTTCCCTCCCTGGAAACACCAGCCAACACCACCTCCGCACCCACCAATGTGCTGTGGTGCACAGCGGCCTCGGACCACACACTTGCGAATACCGCACGAACCCAGTCCCGGTACCGCGCCCAGCTACTAGCGCCACTAGTACCGGTATCAGGCTACCAGCGATTGTACCGAACACACACACCAATCACCAAGCTGCAGTGACTACGCGTCCCACGTACCGATCACCCATCTCGGTACCAATAGACCTCGGAATCACAGGTCTAACCCCGGTGGCCAAACACGACGCATACACCACAAGAATTACAGGAACTCTTCCCAACCTCTATTCTTACAACATGAATACAGGATAAATACAAGTAATCCTACCTCTAGACTACCTGCCGGTCGTGGACATGCAAACCCCACGACCGTGCCTCTCGACCCTCACTCGACAGGACTTCACCCAACCCTCGGTTCACCGCGCAGGGTTGCCGAACAACTGGTATGTGAGCCTTGACCCTAAAGGCGGACGTCGACTACCCCGGTAGTCCCCCTTGAAGTTCCAGACCGCCCCTCGGCCTGACCGCAGTAAACCCAAGGCGTCCCCAATACCAAACCTTGGTCTGTCTATTCCAATACCAAACCCTGGTCTGTCTATTCCACAGCACCCATGCGCGTGCACGATAACCCCTACGGCACCTTGGCTCGGTCACCCGCACACCTGCGCACCCGTGACTACCGCATGTCGCACGGTTCTGTCACAGGGGTCAACTTAGGGGTTAAATTTTTCGCCCTAACTGCCTCCGTGCGGCGTGTTTCCCTCCCTGGAAACACCAGCCAACACCACCTCCGCACCCACCAATGTGCTGTGGTGCACAGCGGCCTCGGACCACCCACTTGCGAATACCGCACGAACCCAGTCCCGGTACCGCGCCCAGCTACTAGCGCCACTAGTACCGGTATCAGGCTACCAGCGATTGTACCGAACACACACACCAATCACCAAGCTGCAGTGACTACGCGTCCCACGTACCGATCACCCTTCTCGGTACCAATAGACCTCGGAATCACAGGTCTAGCCCCGGTGGCCAAACACGACGCATACACCACAAGAATTACAGGAACTCTTCCCAACCTCTATTCTTACAACATGAATACAGGATAAATACAAGTAATCCTACTCTAGACTACCTGCCGGTCGTGGACATGCAAACCCCACGACCGTGCCTCTCGACCCTCACTCGACAGGACTTCACCCAACCCTCGGTTCACCGCGCAGGGTTGCCGAACAACTGGTATGTGAGCCTTGACCCTAAAGGCGGACGTCGACTATCCCGGTAGTCCCCCTTGAAGTTCCAGACCGCCCCTCGGCCTGACTGCAGTAACCCCAAGGCATCCCCTTGCCCGGCCAAGTTTCTCCCCTCCACTAAGATCACTCACACACACTTCTCTTGTTGTTCTCCTCTTGTCTGATCTCTACATAAGGATGGCACCTCCTTATATAGACATCCCGGCCTTAGTGTGACACCTCATCAGCTTGCATCCTCACCATCGAAGTCTTGATCAACGGCTCCCATCCTCCAAGCCTTGTCATCGACCCCTTGGTGTTCCGGCAGAATTACCGGAAAGACCCACCCTTGGGTGTGGCGCAAATGCCTCATCAACTTCCTGGATGTGGCACGGTCGCCTGGCTCGACCCAGCGACCCCAATACCGAACCCTGGTCCGTCTGTTCCACAGCACCCATGCGCGTGCACGATAACCCCTACCGCACCTTGGCTCGGTCACCCGCACACCTGCGCACCCGTGACTACCGCATGTCGCACGGTAGTACCCGGCCCTGGCGCCTAGCACGCTCGGTCAGTGGTGCTCGGTCACTCGCACCCTACGCATCCGGAACCCGCAACTTCTATCCGCACATGATGCTCGGTAGAACGTCCCGGCTGCGCCTGACCCGTCACGCACCTGGAACCCGCACCACGCTCAGTACACGGTAGCGGTGCTCGGTACTCGTTACCGATCATGTCCGCTACCCAACTGCTATCGGTACTGCCCGATATCTCGCCCGGTACAGCAACTCGCCCGATAAACCCCATGCACCACGATGCACTTCACACTAACACGGAAATATGCTCGGTAGATTGTTCACCACTCGGATAGCACCCTACCCGACTTGGACGCGGGAATGCTAGGAACAACCGCCAAACCCTAGCTCTCGACCGTCCCACGAGCTAAACCCCCATAATAGTTACGGAGGACTCCAAGATTCTGCTTCACCGTTTCAAATTGCAGAGGTTGTGGACTGTCTCTCCTGGTACTTCCCCCACCCCCCTTTTGCTTCTTCTATCTTTTAATTAAGGACTCAGAATAGAAATTTGGTGTCATTGGAATGGAATAGCGAGGCATATGAACCCCTGATGTATGAAGGTGTTGGAGTTATTTGAAGATCGCACTAGATGAGATGCTTTATTTGGCGTAACAGTCCTTGTGGATAGCCATGTTATCACCATTTTTCTTGATTAGTTAACACTTTGGATGTACTGATTAGTTCTAACCCTTTAGGAAGATGCATTATGTCCTTATGCTGGAGACCAGATGGAAAAGCAATAGCGGTTGGACTTGAAGATGGGTCCATTTCTCTCCATGACGTCGAAGTGGGTAACACTAACACCTTAGAATGCTATTTTCAAATTTTAAATTTTCTTGCTGCACCAAACTGCTTATGGAGTGTGCTTGAAGTTCTCAAAAATTCATTATCACTCATTCAACTTCAAATAATATGGGAGCATGAAGGGCCACTAGATATTTTCCTTCCAAATCAATTTATCAGCAGCATGAGCCTGATCAGCTGTTCAGTGGATTTGCGGTTGTTAAGATTTATCAATGTTTATGGACTAGTAAAGGTGTTTACAAACTTCAGTTGTTAAGGGCTATACTTTTAGCGTACCCCAATTGATTACTTCAATGTATGTAGGCATGTGTGAACTAAGCTTTTGGTACCACTTGCGAGTGCATGATATAATGTAATTGTGTCAATACAGAACGGAAAGTTGTTGAGGAGCACTAAATCTCTCAGTTCTGCTGTTGAGTAAAAAAATCAATTTCCAACCCCCCCACCCCCCAAGTTGGAACATGGACTTTTCCGTAAAATTGGAATCTTGTAAATTTGCTTCCATTGAAGATAACTGCTTTAATTCTTTAACTAGTTATTCATTCAATTTCCTGCATTTATTGAATTCTGGAGTGTCAATTTGATTATTATTGTTGCTCCATGTCTTGCGCAGGTCATGGCAAACAAAAATAAGATCTAAATTGTTCTTGAGCTGGTTGATGGCGGGGAACTCTTAGACAAGATTGCAAGCCCTAGAACTTGTAAGCTTATCTATAGCAGCATGATCTTGTGTGCTAAAATGTTGTCTTGAATTTGATAGGCTAAACATGGACGGTTGAAGTAAGATGAGGCTAGACGGTATTTTCAGCAGCTTATAGATGCTGTTGATTACTGTCATCATCGAGGAGTATACCACAGAGATCTGAAGGTGAATTTATTGTATGGTTGTTGGATTTTTACAAGTGATTATATATCAACTTTATTTGTTGACTTCGAGGTGATTCTTTGTAGCCCGAAAACTTACTTCTTGATTCATATGGTGTACTCAGACTTTGGCCTGAGTGCATTCTCAGAGCAATTAAGGGTCAGTCCTGGAGTTCTTTTTATAGATATTGTTCATATATGTTTATTGGAAATTGCTGCCTTGGTAAATTAAAATTTATGTATGGAAACTTTTTATTTCATATCAACTATCAACCTGTATTTATTAAAAGTCATTATCATCATCATCATCATCATCATCATACCCCATATTTCATGTTCAAAGTCCTTACTTGTCCATTGTTTAATCTTCAGGTGCTTTTTTCTGATGTACCACTACTTTGCTGCAAGTGAGATATACAATCCAATTTGTGTGTTTATTGCTGGATATGTTTGGATTATTAGTTTTGGTAATTTTTCATACTATGGCTGAAGTCTAAATGTAGTTCCTCCTTGTTGCAGGTGTGAAAAAGAATGCCGTCATGATTAGGTATCCACTTGTGCAAAAATGCAAGCGTGGAAAAGCGTCTGTATAGTTTGCACTGAATCAATCAAATGTCTGTAATTTGATTATGAAAAATTATGGGGAAAGACAATTAGGGGAGGATTTTGAGAATGTTGGAAAGTTCTATTTATCTCCTATGGATTTTGTGATTTTGTTTATAAAATTGCCGTAGTCCATGGGATTTTGTGACCTATGGAAATTAATCCGGCACCATAGCCGTAGGCTTTGACTAGCTTCCAAGCTTTTTATGCTCCTTAATCATACCATTGGAGACTCTCTGAGTTGAGTAACGTTTAGACAAGAACGCTCTCCAAGTCCCAATTTGCCTTATCAAATGCAGACATCAGTTCAAGCAGGCATTCCAAATTATTGAACAGCAGACAATAAACGTCTCTCTGTTTAATGTCAAAGGAGTACGTAAAACAAGCTATAAGGATTGCTCAACTTATATACACACATGGTTTGAAATGACCACAGCAAAAAATAAGCCCACAAACTCTGTCATCAAATCGGTTTCTCCTATTTAATCACAAAAAAATAATTATATTATCCTCTAAAACCTACTGCATCCACACATTTTCCGGCACCTCGCCTGTGTAGCCAAAGAAGTAGGATGCCAAATGCGGAGAGAAAACAGGTTTCCCTTGCGGGCCCCTAAGCTGATATACTTCAGGCATGCCTTGCATCATTTGCTATCAACTTGAGCATTCTTTGCATATTTAGCAGCTCTAACAATGGTCAGTTTGAGGCTGCCTCCATGGTCTTGGTAATCATCCAGTCCACTTTCACGAATGTGTTTCATGAAATCAACTTCGAGAGCAAATATATCATTGAAACTGCACCAAGAAGGAGACAGTTCCTAGTAGACGAGCTCAAGCTTGTTTGGTACAGGAAGAGAGGCCTCAAAATACTCCGTTGGATTAGGGTCACAAAATCCTTGAACCTTCTCGAGCTGCAAACTCATAGTAAACAATAAAAAGTTAGTAATAGGTATATAAAAGAATCACATAATGCCATTGATTCAATGAAAAGAATATAGATCACGACATCAAGTATAGATGATTAATAACACCTTCAAATAAGGGATCTGTTTGAGAATTGATTCATTGCAACAAACTACAGAGAAGTCGTCCTGAACACATGCAATCTCTGAAACCTCGCTCCTACTCTGAAGCATATTTCTCAAAACAATGAAGAAGTCATCCTGCCAAATTTAAGGGAATAGCTCAAAACATGATTGTACCCATATGTGGGGGGAATTTTCGACGTAAATATGAGACCAAAATGCACTTACTTCCCTAGTAGCAAATCCAGGTCCAACGCATAAGGCATCAATATTTGAAAACGATCCATGAGCCTAATGGAAAGTTGAATAAAAGGTTAACAACACAATGACTTTAAAGAACAACAAATTAGGAAAAGGCAAAAAATCCTACAAAACAAATCAATTTTCCCGTAGCATGGGTTTTGATCTACCATTGAGTGCTCTACACTCCCATAAAGTAAAACCATAGTCTCAATTCGTAATAAAAAGAAGGCAAACAACGTTTCCTATCATGTTCTTATTCATCCTAGCAAGCAAAATATTATGCCAAATTTGTAACGACCCACCATTTTTTCACAATACTATGGGCCTAGATGGCTAGGCGTTACTCGAAATTAAACCAAACCAACCCTGTAATGACCAGCCCTAACCGGTCCAGGCGTTACTCCACAGTCTTAGATCGTTTCCCAAAGCCACATGTATATAACACAAGAAAATAAAAGGAAGTCCAATTTATTATCCATTCTCCTACCCTGAGTTCGTAAAAGAACCACCAAACCATAATTGTAATTTTTTTCCTTAGGTGAGCTGAAATCAATCAATCTTGATTAGCCTACATACCCATGTCGGGATCAAGCTCAATGTAGTTCTACAAGCTCTCAGGTCATTCTGAGATTAAAAGTTTGTCTCCCAGTTCATTCTGAGATTAGATGGTCTCCGAGGTCATTCTGAGATTAGGTGGTCTCCCAGGTCATTCTGAGATTAAGTGGTCTCCTAGGTCATTCTAAGATTAGGTGGTCTCCAAGGTCATTCTGTGATTTGTCATTATTGGTTGTCAAGTCCATTCTGACATATCAATTTTTGGCTGTCAGGTCCATTCGACATATATATTATTAGCTGTCAGGTCCATTCTAACATATCAATTTTTGGCTGTCAAGTCCATTCTGACATATCCATTATTGGCTGTTAGGTCCATTCTGACATATCCATTTAACAAAACACAAAACAAACACCTGACCCCAAAGACTCGCAGCAGTTCATACCAAGCAGTCAATAGGAAACCCATGCATAAGACGCTAGGGATCTAGCAACTTAACAAAGGCGTCTCCAAGAAAACTTTGCATGCAAGAATCCAAATAGAAACAAATAAGATGAGAAATGAAATACTCACACAGTAATGGGGAGGTCATCTGGGACGGATATGAGGGATGAAATACCCCCTCCTCTTGCATATATATATACACTTCAACGAGCCCCTTCATTATATTCTCACACCCACTTCAATGAGCCCCTTTATTAAATTCTCACACCCCATCAACCATTGGTATTTCATAGGTTCAACGAACCCCTTCATTAAATTCTCACACCCCATCATCCTTTCATTAATAAGTATTTTCTAGGTGACCTTAAGTCGAATTATGACCGGTCGACTTAATAACCCACCATATCGGTTTACCTATATTTATTGGTTCAAGTCTTGTAATAAAAATCAAGGCTTTCACAAAATTTATGTGATTATTCATCAACAAAACAAAAATCCAACTTATATAGCTTACTCCAAGACCATATGACCCATAGGTCAATATCATCATGCTTGTGCGGGCTATCAAGTTCTTAGCCATGAGACACTGCCAAGCTACCTTTTTTGCCCACAAAATCACAATCTACACAAAAAGCACATACTGAGCTTTGATAACAGCAATGATTAAAACAGTAAAAGGAACAACATTTATAATTTTTTGATAAAGAGGAATAAACCTGTTGTAGTTGGTCAACCACATATCTTCGCTTCAACTCTTCTTCGGTGGATGGAAGCAGCCCTTCCTTGGACATAACTTGCACAATCCAATCGAGGAGTGCAAAGTGTCCTGTTTGATGCACAACAGCAAAATGCAACGAACAAACCATGTTTACCGATGAAGAAGAGAAGCGAGCCACTGGTGAGCGCACCCGAAGGATGGATCCAACCCATTTGCCATCTTGCACTCCACCACTGCCTCAGGCAGCCGGCTGAGCCTGATGAGCGTCGCCGCCCTGTTGCTCCGGCACATCGCGTCGTACAGCCCAAGCGCCTCCGCAAACCTGCCCCTTTTGTGGTGCTCGTTGCCCAACCTTCGCAACTCCTTTCGATTGCCGCTCGCTATCGTCCTCCTTGCCATCACCGCCACCCCTGCATCCTGAATGTTTCCCGCCGCTGGCAACGCCACGCCTAGGGCGGCAGCCGTTGGCGCCGGCTTCCCGATCCACCCCGACGGACAAATGTTGCCGCTGAAAAAAACATGCGACTGTCAGTGATGAAGTGGTGCGGGAGCGGGCATGGCCGGCGCGGCTGCGGCAGTTGGAGTTGGAGGAGGTCAACGTGGAGGTGTTGGGGATATCATGATGGATTTTATTTTCAGCGGTTGGATGTAATCCAATGACTGAAAATTAAGGGAAGCACATAAGGATCTATTCAGAAATTCAGCCCAAGTTTTAAGTAAGTCCGGTTAAGGAGGCTTGTATTTTAGGAGAATCCCTAAAAATAAGAATATATAGTGGCTCCTAGAAATCCCTTAAGAGGTTTGAGTTGTTTCGGTGGGAGTGGGATCGGACACATGTTCTAAGGTAGGGCTTTAAAGGTTGATTTCAATCTTTTTGTTGCAACAAACAGCGATCCAAGGAGGAAAATCTCAGTTGCTTGAAACCAACCCTCCGCTACAAATATGCCTCCCTTCTCACTTCGAAGAGTCTCACCTCATTGCCGCTGCCACTGCCTAATGGCATGCACAACCAGACTTGCATGCGCTCACCATGGATGCACATGGGGACGTGTGGCGCATGCCTGCGTTCCGAAATGCCTGCTCCACCGTGCAGAAGGAAAGGAAGGTTCTCCTCCATGCTGTGCATGCTAGTTTATTTGCTGTTGCCATGGTACCTCACCGTGAAGGTCCTATGGTGTCTAAGGTTCTTCCCGTTGCCTTGTTGCCTCGGTTTCTTGTTGTGGAAAACCCTCTACTAGACATGGTAGTGACGCATTTCCAAGCCAAGAGGATCTATTGATTGCTGTGAGCAAGGGAGAGGGGGAATAGTTTCCCCTTTGCGATCTCTCCACGCCATACGTGGGAAACAGCGGAAGCTGCTCAACCATGTCTGCTAAAGATACCACTGACCCTTGTTACTTCATTCGAGCTTTCCCTGTTGGAAATTGGACATAAATATATACATGAATCAGGAATTGTATCATATGTTATTATATAAGGTTGGCTAAATTAAATTGATCTACTAAAGTTAAGGGTTATGAGCCATAAATTAAAGTGTGGAATTCAATGAGAAAAGTGTGGAATTCAATGTGTAGATACCTTTTCATAAATTCTCTTTCGTAATGGGTGGAATTGAATTTATGGAACTAAGGCTATAAATAAGGAGGTTATGGTCCTTAAATTCATATCTGGTTTTCGTTCTGGTATCCCATTGTCCAGAACTTTGGTTTAGAAAACTAGTCTTGGATTTGGAAGATCCATAACTGAGAATTCAGGTTTTGAAAACTCTTCCTGGATTCAGACTTTAGTTTCTTTATGGCTTCAGGTACGCTTCCGCTATTTTATTTTATTTATCTAGTTTAATTTCTCTTGATGATTTGATATGAAGTCGATCCAAGTTTATACAGTTTATTTCTAACAAGTACAGTTTATTTCTAACAAGCGGCATCAGAGCCACCTTCATATCAAATTATTGAGAATTAGGTTTTATTTTATAAATTATTGTGGGATTTAATCCCAAAATTAAGGTCCTCTTTTGGTAACATAACATGAGGAAAATAAAGTTACAAAAGGTTATAATTTTGGAAACTCCCACATAAAGATACAATTTATTTATAACCTTTTGGTTAAGTCATAATTAATATTTTAAAATTTATTAAGGACTACAATATGCTGCCAAAGTAGCCTCTTTTGTGGAAATTAATTTATTTTTTAAATATTAAGACGGTTATGAGTATTTAATTCATGTGGATATTAATCGGCCAAAAGGAAGGTTAATGTTTGACAGAATTCTATATTCATATGTGGTAATAGGTATGGGACAATTATCAAGTGTCCATGTGGATGATAAATCGGCCAAAAGGAAGGTTTATTATTTGACAGGATTTATTGTTCATATTTTACTACACTAAAGACTCATTATTGTAATAAATATGGGATAATTATCAGGTTTCCATGTGGATAATAAATCGGCCAAAAGGAAGGTTTTTTATCTGACAGGATTTATTATCCATATTTGATTATGACATTAAAATAATAAATATGAGATAATTATCAGGTTTCCATGTGAATGATAAATCGGCCAAAAGGAAGGTTTATTATTTGACAGGATTTATTATCTATATTTGATTATTGCACTAAGAGTACCATTTACAAATTGATATTTCTGTCCAAAGACTAAATATTGATGTTGTGCTAGGTATCTATTAATGGGATTAAAAATTATTAATCTTATTATGGGCATGTTGTTTTCTCTTCAGTTAATCAGTCTGCTTCTATAATTTCTGCCAACATAAACTCAGTACCAATGCTTAAAGATAACTTTAAGGATTGGAAAGAAAGCATAATGATTATTCTCGGCTGCATGGATCTTGACCTTGCATTAAGGACTGAACAGCCTGCTTCTCTTACTGATAAAAGTTCCAATGAGGACAAACGGGACATTGAGAAATGAGAACGTTCAAATCGCATGAGTCTTATGATCATGAAACGGGGAATTCCAGAGACCTTCAGGGGCGATGTGTCTGAAAAGGTTACTACAGCCAGTGAGTTTCTTAAAGAAATTGAAAAGCGTTTTGTCAAAAATGATAAAGCTGAAACAAGTACGCTTTTGACGAACTTGATTTCAATGAAGTATAAAGGCAAAACAAGCATAAGGGAGTACATCTTAGAGATGTCTAACATTGCTTCAAAACTAAAAGCACTAAAGTTAGAGCTATCTGAAGATTTGCTCGTGCATTTAGTTTTAATTTCTCTTCCTGCACAATTCGGTCAATTCAAGGTCAGTTACAACTGTCAAAGGGATAAATGGACTCTTAATGAGCTCATTTCTTATTGTGTGCAAGAAGAAGAAAGATTGAAACAAGAACAGGTTGAGAGTGCTCACTTGGCTAGTACCTATAAGGATAAAAATAAGAAAAGAAAGAGGGCTAAGGATGCTGATAATGGGTCTCACACACAACAGCAAAAGAAAGAAAATCAAGTTTCTTGCTGTTTCTTTTGTGGTAAACCTGGACATATGAAGAAGGAATGCACTAAGTATCACGCCTGGCGTGTAAAGAAAGGTTCATTTCTTAATTTTGTTTGTTCTGAGGTTAATCTAGTTTCAGTACCAATACACACTTGGTGGCTAGATTCAGGTGCTACTACTCACATAAGTGTGTCAATGCAGGGTTGCCTGAGTTACAGAAAGCCAAATGATGCTGAAAGATTCATCTATATGGGTGATGGCAAATCAGTTATAGTTGAAGCAATAGGGATTTTTAGATTATTATTAGAGACAGGATTTTATTTGGATTTGAAAGAGACATATGTAGTACTGTCTTTTAGACGAAATTTGGTTTCTATTTCTATATTGGACAAATCTGGTTACTCTTGTTCATTTAGAAATAATAAGTTTAGTCTTTTTCTAAATTCAAATATTGTGGGTACAGGGTCCTTGTCTTTTTATGATAATCTATATTTACTTGATACTATTGCATCTTTTAATGAAACCTTGCATGTGGAACTATGTGGTACAAAAAGAAAATTAACCAATGAGAATTCTGCTTTACTATGGCATAAGCGTTTAGGACACATTTCTAAACAAAGAATTGTACGACTTATGTCAGATGGAATTCTTGATTCTCTTAATTTTGCAGATTTTCAAATCTGTATTGGGTGCATTAAGGGAAAACAAACAAATATAAGGAGACTAGGTGCCAATAGATCTTCAAACGTCTTAGAACTAATACATACGGACATTTGTGGGCCCTTCCCTACGGCTTCTTGGAATGGTCAACAATATTTTATTACGTTCATAGACGATTATTCTCGTTATGGTTACCTTTATCTCATTCATGAGAAGTCTCAAGCATTGGACGTATTTAAGGCATATAAAGCTGAAGTTGAGAACCAACTTGACAGAACTATTAAGGCTATCAGATCTGATCGTGGTGGTGAATACTATGGCAGATATGATGGATCAGGTGTACAACGTCCAGGACCATTTGCCAAATTTCTAGAAGAGTGTGGAATCGTCCCGCAATACACAATGCCAGGTACTCCTAGTATGAATGGTGTTGCTGAGAGACGAAACCGAACATTAAAGGACATGGTAAGAAGTATGATTGCTCATACTACTTTGCCTGATTCACTCTGGGGTGAGGCACTAAAGACAGCAGTATATCTTCTTAATAGAGTACCAACAAAAGCAACAGTTAAGACCCCTTATGAATTATGGACCGGAAAAAGGCCCAGTATAATGCATTTACGCATTTGGGGTTGTCCAGCTGAAGCAAGGCCTTATAGGCCGAATGAAAGGAAACTGGACTCAAGAACAATAAGCAGTTATTTTGTTGGGTACTCTGATCGGTCAATAGGGTATAAGTTTTATGATCCCACAATAAGGTCATTCTTTGAGACGAGAAATGCCCAATTTTTTGAGGATGTTGGTTTGGAAGGGGGAAATGAGGTTAGAGACTTTGTCTTTGAAGAAGAATCTGATTCTCTTCCCATAATTGTTCTTGATAAAAATCAGGATCAGGATCATATTTCTGATGTAATTCAAGAAACAGTACCAGAATTACAAGACTTTGTCGAGAATCTCCCTACTCAAGTTATACCTGAAGGACAAACTCAACAACCTCGAGAGCAAATGCCATTGAGGAGATCCACAAGAGAAAGGAGAAAAACAATTTCAGATGATTATATTATCTTTCTCCAAGAACATGAGGATAACAATGAAATGGTTAATGATGATCCAATCAGTTTTCATCAGGTCATGAAGAGTTCTAATTCTCAAAAGTGGATTGATGCCATGAATGAAGAGATGAAGTCCATGAAAACTAATGACGTTTGGGATCTTGTCTTATTGCTTGAAGGTGCGAAACCCATTGGTTGCAAATGGATATTTAAAACCAAGAGGGATTCGAAGGGTAATATAGAAAGATATAAGGCTCGTCTTGTTGCAAAGGGCTTTACTCAAAAGGAAGGCATTGATTATAATGAGACTTTCTCTCCAGTTTCATCGAAAGACTCGTTCAGAATAATTATGGCATTAGTGGCACATTTTGATCTTGAGTTACATCAGATGGATGTAAAGACTGCGTTTCTAAATGGTGACATTGATGAAACAATTTATATGGTGCAACCAGAAAACTTTGTATTAGGAGATTCAAAGAAGATGGTTTGCAAATTAAAGAAATCCATCTATGGACTTAAGCAGGCTTCTCGTCAATGGTATCACAAATTTCATCAAGTGATTCTCTCATTTGGTTTTGAGATGAATGTGATTGATGATTGTATATACCATAAGTTTAGTGGGAGTAAGTATATTTTCCTGGTTTTATATGTTGATGATATATTACTTGCCAGTAATAATATAGATTTTTTGCACGAAACCAAGAATCTTTTGTCAAAGAAATTTGAAATGAAAGATCTTGGTAATGCATCTTTTGTATTAGGAATTCAAATACATCGGAATCGCGATCGATGTATACTTGGATTATCACAAAAGACATATATAGAAAATGTGCTTAAAAGATTTGGCATGCAAAATTGTAAACCAGGAGATACCCCTGTTTCTAAAGGAGACAAATTCAGTCTCAATCAATGCCCCAAAAATGATATAGAAGAAAAGGAAATGCAAAAGATTCCCTATGCTTCAGTAGTGGGAAGTCTTATGTATGCTCAAGTATGTACGCGTCCAGATATTGCGTATATTGTTGGAATGTTGGGCAGATATCTAAGTAATCCAGGGTTGGATCACTGGATAGCAGCCAAAAGGGTCATGAGGTATCTTCAGAAAACAAAACATTACATGCTCACATATCGGAAATCAGATCAACTTGAGATCACAGGATATTCTGATTCCGATTTTGCTGGATGTCAAGATAGTCGTCGATCCACTTCTGGCTATGTCTATCTACTAGCTGGCGGAGCTATTTCTTGGAAAAGTGCTAAGCAGACACTCATAGCTTCTTCCACTATGGCAGCCGAATTCATAGCTTGTTATGAGGCATCCAATCAGGGAATATGGTTGCGGAATTTTGTCACAGGGCTGCGTATTGTTGATAATATTGAAAGACCACTTAAGATATTTTGTGACAATCAGTCTGCAGTGTCATATTCAAATAACAACAGGAGCTCATCTAAATCAAAACATATAGAGATCAAGTTTCTTGTTGTGAAAGAAAGAGTTCAGAGTGGTAAAGTATCAATAGAACATATTGGAACAAACTCCATGGTTGCGGATCCGCTTACTAAAGGATTACTACCCAAGGTCTTTCATGAGCATGTTGCTCAGATGGGTATTGTATCATTTGATGATATGTTACTTTAGTGGGAGTTTGTATTGAACTGCAGTATTTTGGTTTAAGGTTCACTCTGTTTTGGTATTTTGGTGATCTCATAAGGTTGGACCAGTTGAAAATAGGCATGTTCAGATCAAATTACATGTAATTTTCATGCTACACATCCATACTTGATCTATGTCATTTGATTATGTTGGTGTATGTGACCATGGAAGGTTTAGTTACGCTCAATGTGACGAAAATCGCCTTGATCCTATATTGACATTGATTAATGGACGAGATTGTTATTTTGGTATAATGACATATGTTTGGAGCTCATAAAGTTATACAATTATTTTGTGTATATATTAAGTCCAAGTGGGAGATTGTTGGAAATTGGACATAAATATATACATGAATCAGGAATTGTATCATATGTTATTATATAAGGTTGGCTAAATTAAATTGATCTACTAAAGTTAAGGGTTATGAGCCATAAATTAAAGTGTGGAATTCAATGAGAAAAGTGTGGAATTCAATGTGTAGATACCTTTTCATAAATTCTCTTTCGTAATGGGTGGAATTGAATTTATGGAACTAAGGCTATAAATAAGGAGGTTATGGTCCCTGAATTCATATCTGGTTTTCGTTCTGGTATCCCATTGTCCAGAACTTTGGTTTAGAAAACTAGTCTTGGATTTGGAAGATCCATAACTGAGAATTCAGGTTTTGAAAACTCTTCCTGGATTCAGACTTTAGTTTCTTTATGGCTTCAGGTACGCTTCCGCTATTTTATTTTATTTATCTAGTTTAATTTCTCTTGATGATTTGATATGAAGTCGATCCAAGTTTATACAGTTTTTTCTAACAATTATAGTTTATTTATAACATTCCCTACTTTTTGAGATCCAAGTGCTCTCTCATGCCATCCCCTCAAGAGACGAGTGTGTGTCACTGCAGCTGCTGCCAAACGGTTGCTGAGGAGTAGGTACTCCCTTACTGTTGTTGCATTCTTTCACAATTTCTCATTGCAGGCCTGCTATTGTGATCACATTGCTTCAAGACACGAGAAGGTTTCGCCATGGATGATACTAGAATTGTGGGGGTTGACAACATTGGTGACGACTTCGGCCTTACACATGCGTCATCCTCACTCCCCATGCTACATTGGTTCGGGCTGACATTTAGATGCTGCCACCAAGATACATCCCTCCGCTGGTGCAGCCTCGCACGAGAAAGAAGAAAATATAAAGGCAAGCCATTGCCACCATTGTTTGCTACCATCCCCAGTGATTCTTAGGCTTCCCGGTTCATCTCCTTGCCATCCCTAGTAATTCCAGGTCGATCGCCACAGGAAAAGGTGTTCTGAAGTAATGTCATTAACACTTGTTGAGGTTAAAGGATTGTGAGATCCCTCAACTTAGTCCCACATCTAATACCTACTGGGAGACGATCCTATTTATAAGTGGGAATGGACTATAGATCTTTAACTTTGGGGGTACCCATTTTAAAGAAATGACTTAGCCCATTATGTTGCACTTTGGGCTGGGTCGTTACAAATGGTATCAGAGCCGACCTGGTTCCGTGTTAGATGGTGGAATGGACTAGGGACGTTGGCTAGGCTGCCGGTCACGGGCCAGAAAGGACGTGGGCTAGGGCTAGCAACGGGCCAAGAAATGGCATTTCGGGGACGAAATTTCCTAAGGTGGGTGGATTGTGAGATCCGTTAACTTAGTCCACATCTAATACCTACTGGGAGAAGATCCTGTTTAGAAGTGGGAGTGGACTATAGATCTTTAACTTTCGGGGTACCCATTTTAAAGAAATGACTTAGCCCATTACGTTGCACTTTGGGCTGGGTCGTTACAAATGGTATCAGAGCCGACCTAGTTCCGTGTTAGATGGTGGGCTGGATTAGAAACGTTGGTTAGGCTGCCGGTCCACGGGCCAGAAAGGTCGTGGGCTGGGGCTAGCAACGGGCCAAGAATAGGCATTTCGGGGACGAAATTCCCTAAGGTGGGTGGATTGTGAGATCCCTCAACTTAGTCCTACATCTAATACCTACTGGGAGATGATCCTGTTTATAAGTGGGAATGGACTAAAGATCTTTAACTTTGGGGGTACCCATTTTAAAGAAATGACTTAGCCCATTATGTTGCACTTTGGGCTGGGTCGTTACAAATTCTCACAATCCAC
>JAURVB010001131.1:0-10130 GCA_033002965.1 Piper betle | reverse complement strand
CGCCATCACCGCCACCCCCGCATCGTGAATGTTTCCCGCTGCCGGCAACGCCACGCCCAGGGCGGCAGCCGTCGGCGCCTGCTTCCCGATCCACCCCGACGGACAAATGTTGCTGCTGAAAAAAACATGCGATGTCGGTGACGAAGTGGCGCGGGAGCGGGCATGGCCAGCGCGGCTGCGGCAGTTGGAGTTGGAGGAGGTCAACGTGGAGGTGGTGGCGATATAAAGATGGATTTTATTTTCGACCGTTGGATGTAATCTAATGGCTGAAAATTAAGGAGCTACAGCCAAAAACCTTTTTCATATATATATATATATCACTACATGTATATGCACCAGATCTATTCAGAAATTCAGCCCAAGTTTTAAGTAAGTCCGGTTAAGGAGGCTTGTATTTTAGGAGAATCCCTAAAAATAAGAATATATAGTGGCTCCTAGAAATCCCTTAAGAGGTTTGAGTTGTTTCGGTGGGAGTGGGATCGGACACATGTTCTAAGGTAGGGCTTTAAAGGTTGATTTCAATCTTTTGTTGCAACAAACAGCGATCCAAGGAGGAAAATCTCAGTTGCTTGAAACCAACCCTCCGCTATAAATATGCCTCCCTTCTCGCTTCGAAGAGTCTCACCTCATTGCCGCTGCCACTGCCTAATGGCATGCACAACCAGACTTGCATGCGCTCCCCATGGATGCAAATGGGGACGTGTGGCGCGTGCCTGCGTTCCGAAATGCCTGCTCCACCGTGCAGAAGGAAAGGAAGGTTCTCCTCCATGCTGTGCATGCTACTTTATTTGCTAACCCTCTACTAGACATGGTAGTGACGCATTTCCAAGCCAAGAGGATCTATTGATTGCTGTGAGCAAGGGAGGGGGGAATAGTTTCCCCTTTGCGATGTCTCCACGCCATACTTGGGAAACAGCGGAAGCTGCTCAACCATGTCTGCTAAAGATACCACTGATCCTTGTTACTTCATCCGAGCTTTCCCTACTTTTTGAGATCCAAGTGCTCTCTCATGCCATCCCCTCAAGAGACGAGTGTGTGTCACTGCAGCTGCTGCCAAACGGTTGCTGAGGAGTAGGTACTCCCTTACTGTTGTTGCATTCTTTCACAATTTCTCATTGCAGGCCTGCTATTGTGATCACATTACTTCAAGACACGAGAAGGTTTCGCCATGGATGATACTAGAACTGTGGGGGTTGACAACATTGGTGACGACTTCGGCCTTACACATGCGTCATCCTCACTCCCCATGCTACCTTGGTTCGAGCTGACATTTAGATGCTGCCACCAAGATCCGTCCCTCCGCTGGTGCAGCCTCGCACGAGAAAGAAGAAAAGATAAAGGCAAGCCATTGCCACCGTTGCTTGCTACCATCCCTAGTGATTCTTAGGCTTCCCGGTTCATCTCCTTGTCGTCCCTAGTAATTCCAGGCCGATCGCCACAGGAAAAGGTGTTCTGAAGTAAGGTCATTAACACTTGTTGGGGTTAAAGGATGATAGACAAGAACAAAATAGATAATTTTTATATACACTTAGGTAATGGATGATAGGCAGCAACAAAATAAATAATTTTTATATGAACACAATTTGATACAACATAACTCATTTGCATATGGATGAAATTGAAAAAATTTAAATAGAATCATATGACCTACTAGTGAATGGAGCTATACTCGTGAGTCTTATTTCAACATAAAAACCTAAACAACCCAAAGGCTTATGTATAGACTCTAAGACCTTTTTACATTTTTGGACTTTATCCAGCACATTCTACCTAAAACATCTACATTCAACCTTAACTCTTAAACATTCAAGATAAGAAGTTTAAGAACTTTTTAGACTTTTTACATGCCAGAACATTCTCAATATTTTCCTATGAAATATTAAAATTAAGCTTAATTTTTAGCATTTTTTCTTAAGACTATTTTATTTTATTCTTGGCTACGTAATTTTGAAAACCAGACTGGATCGACCGGTTTAACTTGGCATAGCAGGTACTGGCCATAAACCGGTCCGATCCATGTCATTCTACAGGGTTACAGCATACCTGGTACAGTGCCACCAATTTTCAATCAAACCTGGTACAGTGCTACCAATTTTCAAGCAAACCTGCGTACTGGCGGTTCACGAAAAAATCCTAGTCTGATATATAATCGGATTTATATTGAAAAATAGCCGTGTAACCCAAACCGAACCAATTTGAAACTTTTATAACTCTACACTAGACCAGCTCACGTACATATTGTACTGGTCTAGTCATTAAATGGATGCCAGAGGGAGTCCACTTTATAAAGCTCAAGAGAGGGCATTGCCGGTGGTGATGTGGGGCTAAGAGCCCACTTCGTTAGTATAAGGAGGCACGGGAACCTTTTTTTTTTTGAATGAAAGGAAGGCCTCCAGCCTGCCTACAAAAGAATTAGAACTTATATTTGACAAAATACTGTTCAGAATTAGTCACATGAGGAGCTAACATGTGAGTTAATGAGTTTTTGGATCTATGGATCCAATAAATTATTGTCCTTACAGATGCAACTAAAGTAATAACCCTTTCAGAAGATCAGGAAGCCCCCGAGATTTACTTTTGACGGCAGATGCTATATTATATAATTATCTAACGAAGGGAGAGGAGGGGATGACTACAATTGGCGATCTTAATGAAGTGGAGACATTGGAAAATGCCTTGACGCTTCGCAAATTCCGCACCTTGACCATGCGCACGACCTGCTATTGCATACGAGGGAGAGAATTTATCACTCCAAAAATAGCTGTCCATGGTGTGCTTGAGAGTTGTGGAAATAGCTTCCATCTATGGATATGATTTGTAAGCTTGGGTGCAATGCAAAATTTCCTCCCAAGAATTAAATGATAGGAGAGCAGATTATTAATCATAATGTGGGGAGATAGACAAGTCCAAATAACATGAGCACTGACTTTAGCACGATCCACATTTTTAAATATAAGTTAGTCATTTTCATTAATTAATCATTATAATTACAAATTTATGAGATGACTAAACACTAAACACTTTTATCTTCCCATACATATGAGCACTTTCCCTCTAGACATGTGCCCATTTACATATATTAACTCCCTCCTATGTCATTTCTATAAGCAATTTTTTACAACGGAAGGGTTACATAACACATGTCTAGCTCCCTCACCCATTCTATTATGATTATGCATCCTTTATAATTTATTACTAATGAACCTTTATAATTTATTACTAAAGAACCTATGATGATAATCATTAAAAACATGGTTTTAACTTATGTTCCCTTGGTCAACAACCCAATAGTAATAATCAATAAAGGAAAATAAATATTAATATATTATAAAAGAAACCAAGGGAAGGAAAACCTAGTCTTATTATTGCTTTCTGTTATGTGTTCGGTTAGTCGTTTAGTGACGAACAATACGGGAAAGTTGAAGTAGATAAAATCGCTAAGCCAAACCAAAGGCCTTCACTGTGATTGAACACTGCCGCCAACGAGTCTGCCACCGATTGCCATTGTCCTTGAATCCGTCGGCCTCCATGATTCACTGTTGATTGAACCCCTTGCTGAAGATGCCATATGTCTCCTCCGACGAAATGATTGTCTCTTTCTAACCAATAGATTGAAGTTTCAAGATTTCCATTCACTCCGCTGTCGAACGAGTGTTGTTGCTACCCGTACCATCCTTGTTGAGGTCAAGAGGTTGTGCCTGAGCGTTGCCGACCACCGATGTAAAACCCCAGTTTCAGCTTACGATTTTACCTGATTTTAGTTTTGTCCTGTTCGGGCAATTTCGAATCGATTCAGGTGAACTCGAGCTAGAACAATTTTAAGAATATGAGTATAAGGCCCAGATGGCCATATGAGCATGTTATGGAGGTTGAGTATGCCACACATGCATATGATAGTATTAGATATAATACAGTAGAACATGAGTTATCGGTATATACACGAAGTATACATATGATTTTTATGAGTTAGCCAAGATTTTAAGCCTAGATTTAAGTTGTTGCAGCGTTCAATATCCGTTTGGGATTTTCTGGGTATTTCATTTGCATGCAGCATAAGAATTTCAGATCACTTGATTGTGCATCTATGGGCCCAACTTGATTGAGTTCAGGGTTCGAGGACCATCTAACCTCCTCGCCTCGATTCCTGCCTATAGAGTCACTTTTACTGACTTGAGTCAGTTCAGGGTTACATAACACATGTCTAGCTCACTCACCCATTCTATTATGATTATGCATCCTTTATTACTAATGAACCTAGGATGATAATCATTAAAATATGGTTTTACATTATGTTCCCTTGGTCAACAACCCAATAGTAATAATCAATAAAGGAAAATAAATATTAATATATTATAAAAGCAACCAAGGGAAGGAAAATCTTGTCTTATTATTGCTTTTTGTTATGTGTTCGGTTAGTCGTTTAGTGACAAACAATTTGGGAAAGTTGAAGTAGATAAAATCTCTAAGCCAAACCAAAGGCCTTCACTGTGATTGAACATTGTCGCCAACGAGTCTTGTAACGACCCGTTAGTCGTTTAGTGATACTCCCGGTGCTAGGTCAGTGACAAACTCCGCTGCCCACTTAGGAGGCAACCTTGGAAGTTTGTCTGGGAGTACACATATTCTCGGACTGAATCCTCCCTTTAAACCAAATTGGCAAACGCCAGTGCTTTCCTCTGGACAACGGGCTCTAGAAAATATTGTCCATTGAAAGCTGCCACAAATTCCGTCCACGCGATAGAGGAAATCTCACGTCGATCGAAAGTGGTTTTCTCCATGGATTTCCACCAGTAAGATACTTCCCCTTGAAGCATGCATGTCGCCAACCTCACTTGATGGCGATGAGGCACAGAGAGAGCTCTAAATGCTTTCTCAATAATGTCCAACCAGCTCTCCGCCTTCATTGGATCAGTCCGTCCCCCAATGAATACCTCAGCTCCGTTCTTCCGAAATTTTTCTACAGTGTATCGATCACTGTCATCCCCAACTGGCAGTACCACTTGTCGGACTACCGGTGGCACCGGGTTTGGAAGTTCTCCTCGCTCGCCCGGGTCAGCCATTCCTACCCGCTCTTGGGCGCTCCCCTGATTCCCATTTGGGACGTTACTAGGACCCGCAGCCGAATTTGGAGCTCCATTCCCCATTACCAATCCCGGTAACCTCTGCACCATGTTCTGAACCACAGAACTGGTATTTTCTGAAGCCTGCGCTAGTCCCTGTATGGCCGTCAAAATTTGGCCTAACACACTCTCCATGTTTGTGTCCGACTGCGCAGCTTGACTCGACTTCCTTCGGGTGCCTGCCATCTAAAATTTATTCGTTATGTTATAGAAAAAAATTTTTTTTTCCTAATGACGGAGAAAGATAGATATTGGACTCTTCAACAAGGTACTTGAGTCATAAGATGTGAGCTTTTGGGAAACTTGGCTCTGATACCACCTGTAACGACCCGCCATTTTTCATGATAATATTGTGGGCCTAACTGGCTAGGTGTTACTCAAAATTAAAGCAATTATGTCAAACATTATTAGAAATCATAACTTATAATAAAATCCCACAGTCTTGGACCGTTTCCCAGCAGCCACACTTATTCCTCAATTAAATAACAAAAAGGAGTCCTCATATTACTTTGCTCCATGCTCTAGTTGTCAATCATCTAATCTCGGATCTGCACACCTGCGGAGGCAATTCCGCGTTAGTGATTACAACACTAAGTAGTATAATAGATAAAACAAACAAGTACATTCCACCATTTTCATATATTTATTTTAATATGCGGTGGAGCGATTCCGCTATACTCCAAAACAATGCGGAGGAGGTGTCCGCTGTGATCCGCACACCCCGGCCGTAGCCTTTTTATGGGGAGGCTACCACTACCGTCTCCAGTGCCAGTGCCTCGCACACCCCGGCCGTAGCCTTTTTGTGGGGTAGCTATCACTGCACTCGGGTGATTGCTATGCCCCGTTTGTGGGGAAGCTCTCACTACCAATTCTAGTGCCAGTGCCTCGCACACCCCGGCCGTAGCCTTTTTATGGGGAGGCTATCACTGCACTCCAGTGCCAATGCCTTGCACACCCCGGCCGTAGCCTTTTTGTGGGGCGGCTATCACTGCACTCAGGTGATCGCTATGCCCCGTTTGTGGGGAAGCTCTCACTGCCAACTCTAGTGCCAGTGCCTCACACACCCCGGCCGTAGCCTTTTTATGGGGCGGCTATCACTGCACTCAGTGCCAGTGCCTCACACACCCCGGCCGTAGCCTTTTTATGGGGCGGCAATCACTGCACTCTAGTGCGATGGAGGAATCGCTGTGCCTCACTCACCCCGGCCGTAGCCTTTTTATGGGGCGGCTATCACTACTCCAAAACAATATCGATGCATCACAAGATTCACACACATAACACGACCCAGTGTCGGACTGAGTTAATTCTTTGCAACTACAACACATGATTCTACAAAACAAAACAAGATTCACACACATACAACATTTTAAATAATTATGCGGACCTAGAATTATAATGATGTGTTTGCAACTACAACACATGATCCTAATATGAAAGTAGGTTCTCTAAAGCCAAATGTGCTCACAGGCTTTATCCAGAGGATGTTTTATGTAACAATAGAACTCTCCTTTATATAGAATAATATGTGTGGAATTGAAGAAGTCATTATGTTAAATTTTATTAATAATGTGTAGGGTTAAAGAAGTCGTTACATTAGGATTTTATAGAAAAGAACGTAATAACTCATTACTATATTATTTAAGTGATAGATAATGAAAAGTCAAAAACTTACATTAAGTGAATACAAATAGTTTATAAATGATATTGATTCTTAAGAATTTATTTAATTAAATATTATTTATGGTTCATTTTAAGATTTATAAAACCCAAAATAAAATAACCTAATTATTTTTCGGGTTTACAATCTCCCAGCTTGAAAATATAATACGGAGAAAAATTGGGGTTTTACAATGACTCCAGCTTGGGAATCTTCATCCTCCAAAATATAATATGGCCATGAGTAATTTTTTTAAGCATTGCCACTCATGTGTATAGCTAAAGTAAGGCACACGATCACATGACACTTGTTATCCATATCGCACAAGTCAACCTATACCACACCATACTACCTATATAACACCTCTAATTGTAACGGCGTCCATATACACTCATTCGTTTAGGGTTGTCACGTGCACTTCTATAATGACTTACCATCTAAAACAATGAAAATTAATTTTACAAAAAGAATGATCAATTCTTATATAAAGAAAATTTACCCTTCGGAGGGTGGACTCTTAGACTTTCAACAAGGCAATGATTGATTTGCATGGTTCCGTGGGAAGCACTAACTACTGATACCACACTAGTAACGACCCGCCAATTCCGAGCTACAAGCCAAGTGTTACTATATGAAAATAAATGTTTCGGAAATTGTTTTTTATTAATTTTCAAGATTTTTAATAATTCGACAACAATAACTTTACTATATAAATGCTCGGAATAATCTAAGGTCCCATGAACAGAACCAACACCCCACTGTCATGCAAACAATCTCAGAAAGAATAGTCTAATAATAGAGTCCTCTAGCTGTCACGACTCTACCTATCCTTTCATGCTCATACCTGCGGAGGCAATTCCGCATTAGTGATAAAAATACTAAGCCGTATAATTAAATAAAACAAGTCAATAAACTCCCTAACATTATCTATAATAATGGCTGTTGTGACCATTCAACATGTTTATTTATTAGCAGATGGTTCAGTCCACCATGTCTATTAGTTGGCTAATGGGTCAGTCCAGCCATGTCCATCTATTGGCTGATGGGTCAGTCCATCATGTCCATTACCAGCTGGCGAGACCAATCCGCCATGTCCGTTATCGGCGGGTGAGTCGAATCCACCATGTCCGTAATTAGCTGGCGAGTCCAGTCCACCATGTCAAATTTATTTGCTGATGGGTTAGTCTATCATGTCCATTACCGGCTGGCGAGTCCAATCCCCATGTCCGTTATCGGCTGGTGAGTCCAATCCACCATTTCCGTAATTTTCTGGCGAGTCCAATCCATCATGTCAAGTTTATTTCCTGATGGTGCATCATGTCTATTATTTGATTATTAAGGGCTTAGCTCAGTGTCAGACTAAGTCAATTCCTTGACCCTGGTTTGCACTCGGTGCATGGTGGTCGAATCTAGGATTAGGCTGACAAGGTTGTCCTAAAAGGGAAAATACAACATTTTAAATAATTAAACGGACCAGGAATTGTGATGAGGCATCTGCATCTACAACACCTGATCATAATATAAATGTAATTTTTCTAAAGCCTAATGTGCTCACCAGCTATCTAGAGGATGTTTTATGTAACTATAGAACTCTCCTTAATATAGAATACTATGTGTGGAATTCAAAAAGTCATTATATTAAATTTCATTAATATGTGTGGAATTTAAGAAGTCATTAAATTAAATTTCATAGAAAGAACGTAATCACTCATTACTATATCATTTGTGTGATAATGAAAAGTCAAAAACTTACTATTAAGTGAATACGAATGGTTTATAAATGATATTGATTCTTAAGAATTTATTTAAATAAATATTATTTATGGTTCGTTTTAAGATTTATAAAACCCTAAATAAAGTACTTGTGAGATCCCTCAACTTAGTCCCACATCTAATACCTACTGGGAGAAGATCCTGTTTATAAGTGGGAATGGACTATAGATCTTTAACTTCCGGGGTACCCATTTTAAAGAAATGACTTAGCCCATTACGTTGCACTTTGGGCTGGGTCGTTACAAATGGTATCAGAGCCGACCTGGTTCCGTGTTAGATGGTGGGCTGGATTAGAAACGTTGACTAGGCTGCCGGTCACGGGCCAGAAAGGTCGTGGGCTGGGGCTAGCAACGGGCTAAGAATAGGCATTTCGGGGACGAAATTCCTAAGGTGGGTGGATTGTGAGATCCCTCAACTTAGTCCCACATCTAATACCTACTGGGAGAAGATCCTGTTTATAAGTGGGAATGGACTATAGATCTTTAACTTTCGGGGTACCCATTTTAAAGAAATGACTTAGCCCATTACGTTGCACTTTGGGCTGGGTCGTTACAAATGGTATCAGAGCCGACCTGGTTCCGTGTTAGATGGTGGGCTGGATTAGAAACGTTGGCTAGGCTGTCGGTCACGGGCCAGAAAGGTCGTGGGCTGGGGCTAGCAACGGGCCAATAATAGGCATTTCGGGGACGAAATTCCCTAAGGTGGAGTGGATTGTGAGATCCCTCAACTTAGTCCCACATCTAATACCTACTGAGAGAAGATCCTGTTTATAAGTGGGAATGGACTATAGATCTTTAACTTCCGGGGTACCCATTTTAAAGAAATGACTTAGCCCATTACGTTGCACTTTGGGCTGGGTCGTTACAGTACTTCAAGCTTTCTGTAACACCCTGTTTGGGTTCACCTGAGAACCAAACCGAAAATGTTACTGATGACCGAACCGTTCGTCAATCTACTTGATTTGGTTAAGCCGACCCGAATCTAACTTTGGCATGTCAAGATGGAGATGCAAATATACAATACATGGATGAGATGCTTAGGTTCTAATGTTGTTATAAATGGATGTTATGATATGGAATCATGCGCAAAACAAAACAGGAATGGGGACAGAGTCTCCTCTAAAAGTGCAATGGGGACCACCCTGTCAATTGGAAATAATATATATATATATACATACATACATAAAAGAGTGGAAAAACATATCACAAACATGATGTTTTCTTTCAAGCTTTTCATTCTATTCATTTTTCATCTTTTGAGCCGAGTTTAGACTCCATTGCTCAACCTATTCAATTTTATTGAAAAATTTTTAATCACATGTCAAACATTTTTTCAATTCACAGAAAGGACATTTGATTTGCATCATCCAAAGCAGTTCATCATTCAACCATATCAATTCCATTCTGCATGTACATGTGTATGTATTACATCGCTGCTCCTCTGCAGTTCAATCAACGCACAATCCTCGAGATTCTCACCTGCATAGATAATAGAAAAACATCAGTAATGAGTGTTATTCGTCTACAAATAACTAATAAATAAGTTGGCACAGGAGAGTTGACTCGCCTATTATGTAAAGA
>JAURVB010001130.1:0-13997 GCA_033002965.1 Piper betle | reverse complement strand
GCATGTATTGCTTACCTAGCACTTTTAATTCCAATTTCAAAGCTTACCTATTCTAATTAGGTGACAATGGTTTAATCAATTTAATCCGTTTAACTTAATACTAGCATGCAAAACCTAATTTATGCAAATTCATAAATTAACTTGTTAACAAACATTTAATTAACTATTCCATGGTTTACTTACAATTTCATTAGTGAGCATTTACAGCACACAACACAATCTATGCTAATCATCACATGTTTATCATAATTCACAATTAATTAAACTAAAATCATGAAGTTAATAAAATTAATTCCAATATGCTACCATGACCACAACATGTATGTAATAATTCTAAAAAAAGGAAGAACCACCTCGTGATCGGCGCTGAAATTGGTGTCGACGGACGAAGGCGGTGAAGTCGAGCCGAGCAGTTTTTCGGTGACTACTCCGGCGGAGCAATCGGAGGTAGGGGTTAGCACCGTCTCGACGAGCTTGACCCAATGGTGATGACGACAAGGTGCAGCCGCGGCGGCGATGGCCACCGACGGCGGCGTCGAGTTCGTTTGGGGCGGTCGGTCACTCCGATCAGACCCACGGCCGGCCTCAACGGCGGTGCTAGGTAAGGGGGAAAGGTAGGGGAAGTCGAGGGGAGAGCTTTGACGTCACGACGGTGGCAGAATCGTGTTGGGAATGACAATGAAATCATGGGCGATTTCCGGCATCGCGACGGCTGGACGATGGTCGGGCGTGGTCGAGGCGGGAAGGCAATGGCATGGTCGGGCTGGGTGGTGTAGATCGGCGGTGAGGTGGCATCGATGACGATGGCGACAGCCTCAAGGGCGGCGGCGGTGAAAGACATCAGGGTTTGGGGAGGAGATGAGAATAAAGGAGTGGCAAACTTATAAATAAAACTTGACTCGACATCGGCTCGAGTTAAGAATAATAACTAACTCGTAATAAATCCCAGAAAAATTGGGAAAAATCCCAAAAATCAAACAAAACAACACAACATCCAAATGACATGCCGTATAACTAATAACCCACTCGAATACCTTCTAACACATCCTAATGCGTTATTCGACCTAAACTAATTCTACGGTCACAACATGAAAAAAAAATAAAATCATCAACTGTATACTCTCATATGTACTGATAACTCAGTCTGCTGATGCGTATCTGACGCTATCATCGATACTTGGGTATACATGAACCTTCATAGCACGCACGGTCGGCCTCGGCCCCACACACGTATTCTGAAAGCTAAACCGACTCGAACCACAATCAAACCGACCGGCTAGCGACTATAAAATCCTGACTCGAGTCGCGGGTTTTACATACATCCTATATCATGCATACATCCATCTTGCATGAATCATAATCACATCAACCTATGTTAATTCTAGCAAGTCTACTTAGGCTAGTTTGCATTAGATCATGATCATTACTTAGTTACCCTAATTAGTTTCTTAGCTTCCATTTTTAAGACTACTCAATCAAACAATTTCATATTTTATTCTTAATCAAATCTATATTCACATATATAATTATAACACACAATTCACCAATCCTGGGATGTTGTACTAATAACCATAACCCTTAATAAATTAAGTCGGACTTAATTATACCTCAGTATCGTTGGGAAGCGGCGACAGCTAAGGTTTCATTGCACAACTTGGAACTTGAATTCAGGCACTCAGCGGCTTAGATTTGACTAGATGAGTTCGGCAGAATGTCCAGCCAATTTCCATCAATCTGGTTTTCCAGCAGGTTCTAGCAGTTTTCCGAACAATCTCCGGCGACTTCCCGACGGTTTTCCGATGACTTTTCCGGTGGGACAATCAGGGCTATGGGTCGACACCAAATCGTCGAGCTCGACCCAATGGTGGTGATGGTGAGGACGGCCGTGGCAGCGATGATCACTAGCGGCGGTGTCGAGTTCAGTTGGGGCAGTTGGTTGCTTCGATCAGACTCACGGCCAGCCTCGGCGGTGGTGCTAGGTAGGGGGAAAGGTCGGGAGGTCGAGGGGGTGGTCGTCGGCGTCACGGCAGCGTGGCTCAGAGGGGGCGAATCAACAATGGGAGTGTCGCGGCTCGTGAGGTGATTTCGGAGTCGTGGTGGTGAGACAGTCACTAGGGTTGGTCGGGGTGGCACGGTAAGGCGGGGCGGCGTCGATCGGCGGCAATGCGGTGTCGGCGACAATTACACGGGCGGCAATAGGGTTTTGGAGGTGAGGAAACGTCAGGAGGGAGAGGAAACACCTCTGTGGCAAACTCGTAAATAAATATTGACTCGATTCCTACTCGAGTCAAAATAATAACTACTTAGTAATAAATCCTAAAAAATCTAGAAAAAACATGAAAAAAATCCCATAAAGTATATTACACACCATAACATACAATAACATGTTCTATAACTAATAACCCACCCAAACTGCCATATAACGCATCCTAATGCATTATTCATGCATAAAACTATTTCTACGATTAAATTTATAAAAAGAAAAATACTGCATACTTTCCTATATTCTGATAACTCATTTCTCACCATTTTTGACATTATCATCATATTAAGGTACATTTGACCCACATCGCTCATAACTCACGGCTAGCCTCAAATCAGCATGCAATTCATGAAACTGACTTGACTCGAATTCGACGATTGAATCGACTGGTTTGCTTTAGTAAAACCCTGACTCGAGTCATGGGTTTTACATTACCCCTTTCCTAACACTTGTAAAAAAACCAAAAAAATACTCCTCGGTTGGGGCGGCGGTGCCCCAACCAGATCATTACCACCATATCCAAATTTGATTCGGGCCCCGATGCACCTTGGCCATGGTTGGCGGCAACGGTGATGGTTAACTTTTTTATTTTTTACATTGTTGGTATGTTAGAGGAGGTTGGTATTATCCAAAATCATTTCAAAATCCTCGATCCATGATTGCAATATGTTTTGACTCTAATATATCAAATCAACAGCTGTAGAACTCAAATATGTAAAAAGTTATGAAACTCGGGCATGAATTAGGCTTGAAATGGTGCTTGTATCAATGCATCGTAGCTGTTGGGGAGTACTGGAGTGCTCTGCCTTGTTTGGCAGTGTATGCAACGCACTCCCATAGGCCGTTGGATTTCAATCCAACGGCCTTTCGTTCCCACCTCCCCCCCTCCTCTCCTTCCCATTGATCCCCTGCCTGCCCCCCTTTCCGCTACTCCCCCTGTCGCCCCCACCACCTTCCCCCCCCTCCCTTTTATTTTGTCACGCCACCATCGGTGATGGCCGCAGCATGGTTGCATAAATCGGAATCGGAATCGGAATCGGTTTTCCAGTGAATCGGAATCGGAATCGGAATCGGTCTGAATCGGCCAGGAATCGGTTCAGTTGAATCGGTCCAAATTAATTTAATCGGTTATATATAATAATTTGATAATTCATAATATAAATATATTAAAATTAGGTATTGATGTTATTTTGATATTATTCTGTGTATTATAGTTTATGATATTTTTAAATATTTTTTAAGATTTTTTTTAAATTATTTATAAATTAATTATTATTTTTGACTCGAGTTACACTCGAGTCAACTTTTAATTACGAGAATGCCACCCTCCCCTCCCTACCCCCGCCGGCGGCGAGCCCGGAGTCGGGGACGCACGGCGGAGGCGGAAACGGGGCGGCGGCGTGGTCGGACGGCCGTGGCGGAGCTGCGGCGGAAGCGGAGCGGAGGGCGGCGACCCCGGAGTCGGGGACGCACGGCGGGGGCGGAAACGGGGCGGCGGCATGGTCGGACGGCAGTGGCGTGGTCGGACGGCAGTGGCGTGGTCGGACGGCCGTGGCGGAGCTGCGGCGGAAGCGGAGCGGAGGGCGGCGGAGCGAGCGCGACGGCGGAAGCGGGGAGGGTTTTAAAAGCCAAATTACCATTTTACCCATGCTTAATTAATTTAATTAAAATCATACCTAGGGTATTTTAGTAATTTCGTAAAAAACCGATTCCGATTTAAATCGGCCGATTCCGATTCCGAGTTAAATCGGTTGGAATCGGCCGAAATCGGCCGATTCAGCGACCGATTCGGGGCCGACCGATTCGGCCCCGAAATCGGATCGGCATCGCGCCGATCCGATTTAAATCGGCCGATTCCGCACGGAATCGGCCGATTTTCTCAACACGGGGCCGCAGTGGAGGCAATTGGGCGGCGGCGAAAAATGTGTGAACCGGGGGAGGGTCGCTGCTGCGGGTAGGGGACAAGCCGCGATGGCGGGCAGGGTGGGGGAAGGGGGGATATAAAGATTGATGGCTGGATTAAATCCAGCAGGCTATCAATGGTATGCGCTACAAAACAAGCAGCGTTATACCAGAAGTTCTATATATATATATATATATATATATATATATATATATATATATATTATAATGTATTATATTTTGTTTCGAACACTGTTTTTGTTTTTGTTTTTTTTCTAGAGATCAGAACACTATATTTTCATGGACTAATTTACGTACAGCATGGAAGGCGGAGAAAATGGGAAAAGAAAATATGATAAGGCGTGTCGTTAGACGTCACATTTGTAATAGAATAGAATTAACCATTTAGCAGTCAAATTTCATAACCCAACAAAATCAAATTATTTTTAAAATTAAATTGAATTAAAATATTTTGATTTAGTTGCTTCGATAATCTAATAACTAAATTAGAGAAGTTATAAAAAAATTAAAATTTGTCTAATCAAAATTATATTATTATTTTAGTAAATTAAATCACTTAATAAGTAATTCTAAATGTATATATCATATTAAACAAATAAAAAATCATCTTAAAAATATTATAATTTCATAATAATTAACATAAAATATAAAACTAAAAACATTTTTAAACTGTAAATTATTTCTATTCAATTTCGAACCGGAATATCAATATATATTTTAGTTTACCTTTAATCCTATTTAAAACCAAACTTAATTATTTCTGAATTGAATTAAATTGATAATTTGGCGGGATTTTGATTTGGTTTTTGGCATGATTACTTTCGCTAAAATTATGCTCACTCCTGCTTTATTGGCCTCCAAAGTGGCACCATGGTACCAACATTTAATAATGAAGGCCATTTTTTATTTTATTTGTGAGGTGATACAAAAAGGTAAGAGAATTATAAAAAAGGGCTTACATGGAGCTCATTTAAAAGGGATCCATAAAAAATTTCTAATTAGAAGAAAACATTTTTTAATATAAATATTTGGTCAAATTAAAAAGATTATTCATTATAAAATATAAATGGGCGTTATGGGCACAATTAAAAAGAAGAATATAATTTTTTTAAACAACCAAATCTCTTCCCATCGAGGAAATTCAGGCCACCAATTAAATAATTACAGTCAAGTAAAAAAAAAAACAACTATAATTTGTATAAATGACTAAATTTATATGTGGTTGATATTACTATTGATACTAAATAATCTCTTTAAAATATATTATTTTGATAAAGCCTTTTTTTCTGGAGTTCAAAAATCTGATTAGAACCAGTAATGGCTCAAAAGGAAACTGCACTGCCACAATTAAGTCTCGCTTTTGATAGATGGAATTCTTAAATTTTTTTAAAATATTATAAAAAATTAGGAAATTACTAAAATGAAATCATAAAATTATATTAACAAAAGATAATTTAATTTAATAGAACCTAAATCAATGTCCACATAAACAATTAAACAATAGATCTGCGCCTGAAAAATGAAGTTTGATCACTTAATTTATATTTTGATGTTTGAAGTTCACAGCTTTGATTTTATTAAGACAATTTTAAGTACCCCTTATTTTTTTAATCAAAATTATGCCTTATTTTGATTAGTCGCCATGGAAATGGAATTTAGGTAGATTCTATTAACTAATTTCATAAACAATTGATTTCATTTGTATGAAAATTTTCTTGTACCAAACAAACGAATGCGCTTAGTTAAACGATAAATACTCAATTTAAAAACATACAGTAGAATACATTGAAAATACCAAAATACCAAATCACTTTCTGACCAACCAAAACCACTTATAACAAAAGAGCATATTTATTAAAATGATAAAAACCCACTTTTAAAACATAAATATGCATTAAAAATATCAAAAATATCAAACCTTAAATATTACCAAATGTCAAACAATTTTGGAGAGTTACAAAACTCATTTAACAATTGGTCAAAAAAAATGAAGAGTGTTGTGGTGGTGACCAAAGTAGGACTTGGTCGGGTCTAAAATTGGGATTTTGTTGGAAAAGATAAAAAGAAATGAGTTTTAGTGACTCCGGAAAATAGGATTTAATATTTTTAATGTGCTATTCTCCTTGCTTTGAAAGTAGCACATTTCCTTATTGTAAATAGATTTTTCCACAAATGAAATTAATTTCTTTAATGTGAGCACGGTTGATATAATCTACGTGGATCTCATGCGGACCAATCAAAATAAGGGATAATTTAAGAAAAAAACATGAATAATATTTTTTCCCTTTGATTAGTGGTTAGGAATCATAATATTCGTGTACGTCGAACTCTTCGTTGATTGTATTTTTTTTACCCTCAATCTAGCTTGTAATGAGACCAATAGAACTAGATACATAATTCCACATCAAACAATTAGTTTTGCCGACTCTCGAGTTAATTTTACAAAAACTACATAAAATGTTCCTATATTTGATTAATTGTTAAATAAAATATAATTTTTTTCACTAGAAAATATTATTTTTGAGCACAATAAGCCATAAAGAATGCTTAAAGTTAGTGTGAGATATATTACCACAGAAGAAAATAATGTCCATAATATAATTTTTAAAATCGTAGGATAATGTCTTAAATGTATATATATTCACGACGCTATAACCTACGAATTATATTGTTATAAAATATATATATTTTGGAGATATTTTTTTCTGGCTTTTAAGATTATTTTGTGGGTAGTACTTTCTTTTAAGGTAGTATAGCCAATGATAACTTTAAATATAATCCACTTATTATTAAGGACAAAAGTGAAATCTTTTTGCAGTGTTCCAATTATATAGCTTTTGTCGGTACTCTGTGAAATTCTTTCCCAGTATTAAACAGTCTTTTTTTACGTAACAATATTCAAGCCTTCTGATAGGGAAAAAAGACGATGGTTACATTCTACTGCACCATTTTCTTGATGTATATATCTTTTTATTTTATTTTATTTTTTGGGATGATGTATACAACTATATATATCTTTTGAATATGACCCTCCAATGAACGTCTCACAACTTGATGGGTTTCAACTTGTTCCATAAAAGAATATAAAGATAATAAGAAGTCATTTTACGAAAGATAAAGAATGATAACAGCAGGAAACAATCGATATAAATGAAAATATTTTAGTCACACTTAATTTTTTCGTCCTATTTGTGCCCTATTTTGATCGGACCACTTAGAGTAAACATTCACCGACTATTTTAACAAATAGCAAAGTGAGCATCATTTCGGTCAATTTAAAAAAAGCATACTTATAGTTAAAAACCCACTAAACTTTTGGTTTTTAATTTTTTATTAAATTGTCCAAATCTTGCCATGAGGTGTGATCTGAACCATCAAGGAACGCATGCCCCGCGGTCGGACAGCTAGATTTGGCCGACAAGGCCGGATATGGCCAGTGTAGTCTCCATCGGTGCCTTTGGGGAAGTAGAGTTAATTTTTTTTTTTAAAAAAAGATATGGTTCGTCCTTGTAATCGAATGGCCCAGATCAAGCTTTAGGGCAGAAAAAATTTTCTGCCCTGGGCGCACCCAACCAACTATATATGTATATATATATATATATATATATATATATATATATATATATATATATATATATATATATATATAAACGAAAAGTTCTGATTGAGATCGTTAAAAGTCTAAAATAATTCGAGACCTAAAATGATTATATATGCAGGAATCGATGCAAAAAGACTAAATGTACCTGGAAACCCTAAATTCAATCAAGTGAATATCTACAACTCAAATCAAACTGGGCATACATGAGTAATCCGGTAGTCTAAAATCCCTAAGATGCATATAAATGAGATACTGAAAATCCTAAACGAATGCTAAACACTGCAATGACATAAACCCTTCCTAATATATAAAAACAATCTGTATACCTTGTGTATACGTTAATAACTCATGTTCTGCTATAACATGAATAAAGTTATCATCTCCATGTCGGGCATACTCAACCTCCATAATATACTCTTACGGCCATCTGGGCCCTTTACTCATTGTCTAAAAACTAGTCTGATTCGAACTCATACGAACCGACTCAAGACTAGCCTGAACTAGGCAAAACTAAAAACGGGTAAAACCCTAACCCAAAGCTGGGGTTTTACAGAACCAACTGGTTCACTATTATAAAACCCTTACTCGGGTTGTGGGTTTTACAGTTAGAGTCTCCTAAAACTTCACTATAACATGTGGACCTAATATGTGTGAGGAGAAGATTATTCGGATGGTTTGATGTGTGAGGGAGAAAATTATTGGGTTACTTCACTATAACACATAGACCTAGGATGGGCGAAGGGGAGATTATTCGGATGGTTTGATGTGTGAGGGAGAGAATTATTGGTTAATGTGGAGGTGACTGATGACTTGTACATAAATTAATGAGAAAGCCTTATTCCCAAAGCAAGAGAGGCATGTTAAGCCTATTTCAAGTCTCAAAGGGTTGTTAGGCCATGTGGGCCGCCTGAAGAGACTTGCAATAGGTGTCGCGGGCCTCCCTTAATCTAAAAGGGAGAATAGGTGACTGATGACTAATATATAAACTAATAAGAAAGCTTTATTCCCTAAGCAAGAGAGTTTTGTGAAGCCTGTTTTAAGTCCCAAAGGGCTATTAGGCCTTTTGGCGTCCAAAGAGACTTGCAATAGGTGTCATTGGTCTCTCTGAATCCAAAAGAGAGAATTGTTGACTTAATTTGGGGTGACTAATGACTTGTATAGAAGCTAATGAGAATACCTTATTCCCTAAATGTAAAACCCATGATTCGAGTCAGGGTTTTATATTCAGAACCCGTCGGTTAGACCGTTATTTTTGAGCTAGTATGTTTCAAAACACATGTACAGAGCCAACACCGGTCGCATGTATGAGGTCATGTATATCGAATTATATGATGATAAAGCCATGAATACAACAAAAAAGAATGAGTTATCAGAAAATATGAGAGTATGCCATTTTATTATTATTTTTTATATATAGTGGATCGTAAAATTAGTTTTAGGCTGTTACCACATTAGGACTCATTATGGGGCAATTTGGGTGGGTTAATAGTTATAAAGCGTGTCATTGTGATGTTGTGATGTGTATTATAATTTATGGGATTTTTCCCTATTTTATGGATTTTTCTATGATTTATTACGATTTAGTTATTATTCTTAACTCGAGTCAAGTCATATTTACGATATCGCCACCCAACTATTTCTTCTTCCCCCAACACCTTCCTTGTCCAAACCTTTGCTGCACCACCCCCTATGTTTGTCACCGCCGCTGCCCTGCCGCCGATCGTTGCCGCCAAGCTCCGCTGCGACATTGTTGTGCCGCCCAGAGCGCCCCCATACGCCTCCACGACACAAGGAAGCTGTGCCTTTGCGTCGCGCTTCCGTAGCCGATCGCGCTATCGGTGACCGTTGCCGCCATCATCTAGTGGTTGCCTCGACACCTTTGACCCTCCAGCAACCTTCCCTGACTAGAGTGCAGCCCAACACCGCCCACATCAGCCGGATTTCTTCACCCATTGCCGCCGCCTCTATTTTTGCCCTTTTTCGGCAGCTGCCACCTCCACCGATGGTGTCGATGTTGTAGACGCATCAGGCTTGCTGAGCCGGTTCCAACGGTACCCAATACCACTGCTACTCTGCCAGGAGACGCAGCCGATGACTGCCGTCGAAAAATTGCCGAAAAACCACTGAAATTGCTGAAAAATTGCTAGAACCCAATCGGAAAACCGAATTCGCTGGAAGTCATTGGATCTTCCGCCGAGCTCATCTAGTCTAACCCGATCAAACTTCACACACTAACGAGTGCCGAATTCGAGCTCTGAGACGCTCGACAAAACCCTAGCCATCGTCGATCGTCGACGACGAAAGGTATAATTATGTCTTAGTTAATTATTTAAAATTGATGATTGTTGGCACAATATGCTAGGATTGATTAATTGTCATGATAAATGTCTGACTATGAATGAAGTGATAATTTCCAGGATTTGATTAATAGTGAATGAATGTAAAGTGATCTAATGAGGTAAATTAAATCTGAGCATGTTATTCGAGTATGACATAACTTAGACAAATACAATAAAATTGGTATGAATAGGATGAGTTAGAATTATTTTCACATTTATGATTATTTGACTGTTGATGGATGTTGTTTGTATTGTGAGTGTGTTGATCATGACGAGTTTGATGCATCATTCAGTTAGCGGGCGTTAGCTTCTAGATTTGTTGTGTAGGTACGGAGTAGGA
Source organism: Piper betle (assembly GCA_033002965.1). Taxonomy (NCBI): domain Eukaryota; kingdom Viridiplantae; phylum Streptophyta; class Magnoliopsida; order Piperales; family Piperaceae; genus Piper; species Piper betle. The sequence goes on along the minus strand of JAURVB010001130.1, from coordinate 3,531 downwards.
GCTTACTGCCTAAGCGCGATGACACCCTTGGAGCTTCTACCAAGTCCGTTTATGACTCATCTATTTTATACTCTACTCTATTTTATGTTTGTTTTAATGCCTGCATGACGAGTTAAGTGGCATTTTATCGGATCCCACTTAACTCGGGCCATTTAGCCGAATAGTTTTCCGGATTAATAACCCTCGAGGATGATTTCAAAAATAAGATCCACCACAAGTTGCCTTCGGGACTATTAGATGAATCCCTTCCTAGGCCTATATATATAATTTTGTTGAGTTTTCAGTGAGATGAGAGATGGTGAAACCGATTTGCACATACCATAAGCGGATGCACGTAACAGTCAAAGTGGGCTTTGGATTAGTGAGCTGACTATTTCATTCCCGAAGGATCCTAACAACTCTGTGTTTGAGTTCCTCACACCCGAAGAACGTAGAGGTTTACGGGTACTATTAAGTACAGCGCACATCTGGACTTGTAGTTCAAAGGGTACTAAAGGTGACTGCCTGAGAGTACTCGGTCTTCGTACTCAACGCCAAGAGAATTATGGAAGAAAGGAGAGGGCTTAGGAAATAAATGTAGTCCCGATGGACCAGAGAAAAATGAAGTGAGAAATATGCCAAAAGAGGCATCAGCAAAGTAGACAGTTTGGGATTCTACTAGGTTTGCAACCCAGTGGCTCCTCAGTAGGTGCCCTTCAGAGAGTTCACGAGAAGTATACGAGTGTTTTCTTTCATATGAGAGTTTGCTCTCATAGCCAGTTTGTTTTAGTTATATTTTGGACCAGTAACGCTTGTTACTTACGTGTTTTTATACTATATGTAGATGATAACCATAAGTTGGATGTGCCAGCCTGGACAGAGGAGTAAGGATATCGCTTGCACACACATGTCAGCCGATAGAGTGGTTAATATTTTGTTTATAATGTTATTATATTGAGAATGATGTGATTAAATGCTAAGACATGGTGATATGATGTGATTAAATGCTCAGACATGATGATATGATATGAAATGTGAATAGACTAACCAGGTGGGTCAAGACCCAAGCTTCAGAATGAGTTTATAGCAGATTAGATTCTATGCGAATGAAGTTGTTTGATATATAGATATATATATTTGCATATGTTGATTTGACAGGCCCCTAATTGCACTTTTAGGGGAGACTCTGTCTGTTTTATTTCAAAATTGTTATTAATTTTGATCGTAATTGTATTGGTGCATAAATTAGTTTGTATTTCATCCATATAGTATCATGTTATGGTTTTATGCATTCATCCATGTATGACTGGTTAGCCAATCTAACCAGGGCCCGTGACATGCCAGTTCAGTTCACAAGTGTGAACCGGATTTGGGGTGTGATACTAAATTAGTGTAAAACCCTTAAAATAACTAGGTTATTTTATTTATAATTTTATAAATCTTGGAACAAAATTTAAATATTATTTAATTAAATTCTTTTCTTCCAAATCTTGCTTAGTTAATTCGTATTAAAAAAATAAGAATAATAATAAAAAATAAATAAATAATATTTAAAAATAAATAATAATAATAATAATTTTTTTATTAATCCTTTTGGATCAACTAATGGGTGCTATGGGTGGTTAGGGTTTAACCGGTGTGGCTAACTATTTTGATTATTAGGTAGTGGAATTTTTTGTGGAGATTGGGCATTCTAGGGCTTGTGAGTGGATAAGAATTGTTGGGCGTTAGAGGATGTAGGAGAGATTTAAAGGAGTTAGGCACTAGACACGTTAAAACCCTTTTGGTGAGTTTTCACGATTTTCATCGTGGTCACCTCTTCTTCTCCTCTCCTTCCTTCTGGCGTCAACCTCTTCTGCTCCTTGTACCTTCCTCTTGCTTTGTATCTTTTCTTTTCCATCTCCTTTTTCTCCCCTTTTCGGGCATGCATCTCTTTGTTTTTTTTCTTATTTCTTTTGATTATGAAGATCTGCTTGATTTCTTCTTGTTCAATGTGCATTTTCTTGCATGATTTTTTGAGTGGGAAGCTATACATATTTTTCCTTTTGACAATCTATTTTTATTTTATTTTTTTCTACTTTTCATTGTTTGTGCTTTATTTTATAGCTATGAATCATCGCGCTTAGTGTTTATTAGTAATATGATTAATTTTCCTATTTGTATTAATTAATATTAATATTATTATAATTTTATATTATAATAAGTATTATTATTATTAATTCATTATTCGTGTTGTATGTAAATTAATATTGGTATTATATTGAATATTGATTACATGTCCGGTAATCCCATTTCATTTATTTCACTTATGTTTGATAAATTCTTAATATATAATTATAATATAATTAATTATTACTTGCCAACATTTGGCTTGTTGAACTCTGGATCTTCATGCATGAAAAAAATTAAAAATGAATGAACAAATTAGTTTGTATGGTTTGTATTTTTCTGCGTGCTTGAACACTAGGCTAATATGTATATTATACTTAGGTTACATATAAGAGAAAATCATGTTAGGTGTATATACAATTAAGTAAGTTGGTAATGACATTTATTAGTTCTTTTAGGATGTAACTGATCTAGGTCCACATAATTACTTGAAATGTTGATATTCCTTTTCGACAGCCCTGGTCGACTTGAGCCTAGATTCAACCACCATATGTGGCACAACCGGAGTTAAAAAATTAACTCAATTCGACATGGGGCCACACCCTTAAAATTTTTTGAAAAGATAAAATACATGCCCCCCTATGCCAAAAGGGGTGACAAGGCGCACACACTTATGATATTGAGGGGCTCAGATTAATGAATAATATTAAATAATTATAAGGTCGTGGGTCACGTAACGTATGCACGTATATATGTGATTGTAGCTAGATGGGGCTGTAAAACCTGTAACTCGAGTCAGAGTTTTACGGGAGTGAACCAGTCGGTTCAACTGTCGGTTCGAGTCGAGTCAGCTTCATGGACCGCGAGCTGAGTTGAGGCCAGCTGTGAGTTATGAGCGATGAGGGTCATGTATGCTCAAGTGTACGATGATAACGCCTGAAAGATGATGAGAAATGGGTTATCAAGTATATGGAGGTATACAGTATTGATTGTTATTTTTATTTGATCGTAGAAATAGTTTTAGGCCGAATAACGCGTTAGGACGCGTTGGATTATATTCGGGTGGGTTATTAGTTATAGAGCATGTCATTTGGCTGTTGTTGTGTTTGTTTTATTTTATGGAATTTTTTCCATATTTTTCTAGATTTTTTTAGAATTTATTACGAACTAGTTATTATTTTGACTCGAGTAGGAATCGAGTCAATAGTTATTTACGAAACTGCCACTACAGCACTTCTTCTTCCTCCCGACACTTACCCTTCCAAACCCTAGCCGCGCCACCCACGGTCGTCGCCGCCGCCGCCGCTGCCGACGCCGCACTGCCGCCGATCAACGCCGCCCCGCCCCGCCGTGCAGTCGCCGTGCCGCCACGACCCACCCCGGCCACCATCTCGCCGCCAGGACGTCGGAATCACCCCACGAAACCGCCTCGGCCGTCGCCAC
>JAURVB010001129.1:0-167713 GCA_033002965.1 Piper betle | reverse complement strand
GAGGGTTTTTCTTGTAATTTTCGTTATTTTTATTAGGTATTTTTGTTAGGCTATATATATGAGTCTTCCATCATTGTAAATGTTAGATTTTGCTGAATAAAATTATGAAGCTTTGGTGTAGGGCTGCAAGTTGTCGACTGGTTTATCATTTTATTGACCGTTTTGATTTAAAATGAAATAAAATGGTGAAGTATTTTTTTGACCATTTTAAAAAATAGTAAAAAAAAGTGGTAAATTTAACTGCACCGCTTTTATTTTGAAATGGTAGTGGTAGAAGCCTTTGTCGCTATGATTTTCCCGATTTACCGTTTTATTTATTTTTAAAAATAAAAAATATAAATATTTTGATTAATATTAATTAAAAGTAGTATTATTAATATATTTGATTAAAATTCATAATATTATATCATTTTAAAAGTTAGTTTAACATAAATACATTATCTAAATGACACCAAATTTATAGTTTTGTTAAGAATTTTGCATTACCAAAGACTAATATAGTTTAAGTTAAAATTTAACGATGGTTAACCGTTTCCTGTCGGTCAAAGCGGTTAAAACTTGGTAATGCTAGATGGTCAAAAAAGTGTTAAACAGTGCGGTAGCGGTTAATGGTCTAAAAATAGGTAAATGGTAATGGTAAATGCCTTAGACCACACCACTTGCACCCCTACTGTTACAGCCTTGATTCGTGGACGTCCCGGGAACCAGGGTTTGGGTGTTGTTCCTGGATTCCCTACGTCCATGAAGGGGATAGCAGTGGTTATCCGAGTGGTGGAAACAACACACCGAGGCTAACCCGTGATTATGTTGCAGTCCAAACCGAGTTGCACGACGCTGCTGGAGGACCGAGCATGCCGGTGGAGCAAGGCGTCGGGAACAGCAGCAAGTGCCGGCATTTGGGTCGGTACATGGTGTGCCGAGCAATGCCGGGTCTCGGGTTCGAAGAAACCTCAAAAGCAGCAAGGTCGGATCGAGGTGCGCTAGCGAGTGCTGTGATCGAGCACTGGCGCTAGGCGCTGCGTGGTGATCGGTATTTGGACCGATCACGCTACCGGGAGCAGCAGCAGGCGCGCGCGAGCGAGCGCGCCGAGCGTCGCGCAGGTGTGCGCACAGGCGGACGCGCGCGGGCGAGCGCGCGCGGCATCGGGCGCGCGCAGCGGCGCGAGCGCGCGCGGGCGAGCGCGCGCGAGCGAGCGCGCGGGCGAGCGCGCGCGGACGAGCGCGTGCGGGCGCGCGAGCGGGTGCACGGGCGCGGGCGCGCGAGCGCTGCATGGTGCATGGCGCGAGCATGAGCGGCATGCGGGTACCGCTGTTTGGTGCGGTACTGGGTCCTGATCGGTAGCGATGTGCGGATTTGGGCGACGCAGCGGTGGGCCATTGCCGGCATGTTGGTCGGTAGTTGCTGCGAGGTTGAACCAAGGCCTAGGGTCGAGCCGTGGTGATCGAGACGGGATCCTAGCGGTGCAGCCGACGGTTAGGAGGAAGCTTCCTGGACGTTGCTGGAGTATCTTGGTGAAGATATGCAGTTATCCAGATTGGGCGTTGCAACAAACTGCTGAAGATAAACTTGGAGGCCGTTGGATGAACCTGGATGGGAGATGGTCTAGGTTGCTGAACACGGTGGATCTTGCAGATCTCTGGAGTTGAAGATGCTGGCAGATTCGGAGTTATCTTGGAGCAGCAGTTCGTGAGTATAAAAGGGTTAGGCCAGACGTGGAGAAGGGAACTTCTCTTCGACGGACTGAAGAGGGGGCCGATTGGGTACTTGTTCTCGTGGTGAGACTTGCTGATCGGTGTGCAACGTGAGCAACCTGGAGAGGGAAGAAGCGAGGGAGTTGCTGCAGCCGGCGCTGGGAGTAGTGCTGGAATTCCAGACGCTTGCTTGAATCCAAGGTGCACGTTGTGAGGTTGCTGGTGTTGGCAACTGGGAGGGTTACTCGGGCCAGGTAATCCTTGTGTGAGTTCCTTTGTATTTTGGGTACATTGGGGCGAGGCTGTGGGGGCTGTCCACAAGCCGAGCAGGTACTTGAGAGGAGTTCGAGTGCTTGTAATCCTTATAGTCGGTTTAATGATATAAGGTTGGGGTTTCCCCGTATATCTGTGTTGTGTTCGTTGTCTGACGTTTTAGGCAGGGAACCTTAGTACCGGGTCGTGGTCGAGGTTTACAAGGCGACGGTGGTTGCTGAGACGAACAGGGACAGAGGCACGATCTCTACCAGGCGTGTTGCTGGTGGGGCGATCGGGCAGTGCTGCGGTGGTGGTGCTGTTTGACTCCTGGAACAGCCTATCGGCAAGGCGTGCCGATAGCCAGGAGTGCTGTCGAAGTGCTGGTGCGTGGCCAGACACGGGTGATCGATCAAGGGCGCTGTTTGAGGGCAACACCGAGCGGGTGGATCTGCTGGACGTGCAGGGGTCAACCTCGGTGGTGCGTATTGCGGCCGAACACGAGTGTAGTGTTTGTGGCCTTGGCTCCCGCTATTGCGTGTTGAGTAACAGGCTGAGTGTTCCCAGGGAGGGGAATACGCCGCACAGGCAGGGACTCGGAGGCGAAAAATTCGACCTTACGAACGGGCCTGTGACAGAAGGTATCAGAGCGTGGTTCACGTGCGAAGGACCATTCTCATTCAGCAGAAGACCTTGGTGGAACGATCACATGGAGACACGATCGGTTGATGCTCTTAAGGATAGAGTGGCACGGCTAGAGGTGTTGGTTGGAGGGCCGACCAATGGTGGGGATAATAACCACACGGTGTTCAATCGGCTGGAGACCCTGACCGAGGTAATGGAGCGGGTGGCCGATGCACCGGAATCTAGTGCGGTGCGAGACAACGAAATGGCTGAGATGATCGAAAATCTCAGGGTTGGTTTGGAGGAGATGCGGTCAGAGATGGCTCTTCTGAGGCGTGCAGTACTCAACCAGCCTCAGCACATTGTTGCTGACCAGGCAGCCGAGCTTCCAGGAAGGCTTAAGGTGCCTGAGCCAACGAAGTTTGGAGGAGACAGGTCGTCTAAAGATCTGGAAAACTTCATCTGGGAGTTACAGGAGTATTTTCGAGCTGCCGGGATCCCTTCTCAGAGACAGGTCTCGATCGCCAGTATGTTCTTAACAGGCGACGCCAAACTATGGTGGCGGACACGCACCGAGGACGGAGAGAAAGCCGGACGTCCTAGAGTGGAGACTTGGGAGAATATGAGAGAAGAACTCAGGGACCAATTTCTGCCAACCAATACGGCTTGGGTGGCGAGAGAAGCTTTGATGAAGCTTCGTCAGAATGGAACAGTACGCGAGTACGTGAAGCAGTTCAGTTCATGTTTATTGGATATCAATGACATGTCAGAAAGCGACAAACTCTTTAACTTCGTGTCGGGGTTACAGCCTTGGGCGCAGATGGAACTGAAGAGGCAGAAGGTACAGGATGTGCAGTCAGCTTTGAGTGCAGCTGATGCCTTGGCCGACCTCAGGTCTGCAACTGGTCATGGTGTAGGTGACCGGGGTCCCAGAAAGGGCAATACGGCGGGCAGTGATCGGAGATCATTTAGGCCGAGACCGAAGGAAAGGAGGGGATTCGTACCCAGGGCCGAGCCAGAGAGTTCCCAGAGTGGTGAGGGAAGGCAGATCCGGTGCTTCTCATGTTCGGGACCGCATCGAGTGAGGGATTGCCCTAACATACCAAGGGGAAGGTGGCTGCAGTACAGGCCGGGGAGATTTCTGATTCAGAAGAGCCAGGTCGCCTATCGACGTTACAGATGGAGCGACCTCTGAGGGCTGAACAGCCTAAGCCGCGAGGCTTAGGGTGATATATGTTCCATGGAGTTGAACGGGAGACGGGTGTCAGCGTTAGTTGACACAAGGGGTGACGTCTTCCGACAGAGGCCAAGACCCCAGCCTGGGTATCAGGGAGGATACCCCGGCGAGTTGGCGAGGTGCGTGTGGTCCTGCAGCCAAAGCCAGAACAATTCTAATAGAAGACATTTTAACAATAGGAGAAAAAATTTCATCGAAATCAATACCTTTCTTTTGTCTAAAGCCCTTCACCACCAACCTTGCCTTGTACCTTGGTTGTGTGTTATTTTCTTCATATTTGATCCTGTAGACCCATTTGTTCTTCAATACTCTCTTCCCTTGAGGAAGATCCACCACCTCATAGGTGTGATTATCATGCAAAGATTTCATCTCATCTTGCATTGCTTTCAACCACTTTTTCTTTTCTACATGAGCTTTGACCTCATTGAAATTTTCTGGTTCTCCACATTCAGTAATTGTCACATATTCTGATGATGGATATCTTGTTGATGTAATTGGTTCACGAGCTGATCTCCTCAATTAGTTGGTTCCCTTGATTAGAATCTCCATTTCCTGTCCAACATCATTAACAAACTCATTATAAATATCATCAGACACCACATCCTCACCCTCATCATCACTCATGGGGAAATAATTGTGTCATCTTGAGCCGCCTCTTCACTTCTAGTTGAGGTTGAAGGATCTTTTATCTTTTCCAAGCTTTCCTGAGATTTAGTTTGAGGAACTTCTTCCTTACCAAAGTCCTCAACTGCTTGATCTTCCCTGAAAACTACATCTCTGCTTCGAATCAGTTTTCTATTCTTAGGATCCCAAAGTTTGTATCCAAACTTATTATCACCATATCCCAAAAATATATTTCACGGCTCTAGAGTCAAGTTTAGCCCTTTGCTCCTTGGGCACATGTGCAAAGGCCTTACAACCAAAGACTCTCAAATGAGAATAACTGACCTTTTTGTCCCTCCAAACCCTTTCTGGTATGTCACTGTCCAGAGAATGTGTGGGAGATCTATTGATTAAATAACAAGCTGTGCTCATGGCTTCACCCCAGAAGCTTTTAGGGAACTTAGCTGAAGACAACATACTCGTAACCCTCTTAGAGATGGTCCTGTTCATTTTTTCGTCCACTCCATTATGTTGAGGAGTATAAGGAACCGTCTTCTCATGCCTAATCCCATGCTTGCTACAATATTCATCAAACTCAACAGAACAATATTCACCACCATTATCACCTTTAAGATATTTCAAGAGCTTACCGGTTTCTCTTTCAACCAATACATGAAAATTCTTAAAGATGCCAAAAACATCACTTTTATTTTTAATGCCATAAACCCACACCTTCCCAAAAGTATCATCAATAAAAGTGATAAAATAAATAGAACTGCCAAGAGATTTTACCTTCATAGGCTCACACACATCAGAGTGTACCAACTCAAGAACTTCTGACTTCTTTGTAATTATGCTTGCAAAGGATGTCCTACATTGTTTCTCGACCAAACAATGATCACAAGGACTAATTGTGATGTCCTTGACCTTTGGAAGGAGATTTAACTTCTTCAAAGTCTCTAGTCCTTTCTCACTCATGTGTCCCAATCGATGGTGCCACAAATTAGCAATGGAATCAAATGAGGAGATATTAACCTCCCTTCGAACTAGACTCATCTTAATCTTGTACAAACTGCAACACTTCTTCCCTTTAGCAATAACAAGAGAACCTTTCACAAGTTTCCACATACGTTGTACAAATTATGAACCAAATCCTTCATCATCAAGCACTCTAGTTGACAACAAACTCATCCTCAAATCTAGAATATGTCTGACATTTTTAAGCACCAATCTGTAACCCGTGTTTGTTACTATATGCACATCTCCAAGTCCCATAATTTTGGAAGTATCACTATTTCTCATCTTCTCTATACCCAAATCTAAAGATTCATAGGTAGCAAAGATATTTTTGCTTGGAGTTGCATGAAATGAAGCTCCTGAGTCAACTACCCAACTAGCATCACAACTAGCCGTCAAACAATCATTCCCGCAATCATAAAGAATCATCATGTCATCATGCACAACATTAGTGTTCGTTTCTCCTTAATCCTTGTTGTCTTTATTTTTCAAGTTTTTCTTAAGCTTCCAACAATCCTTCTTCATATGACCTGTCTTGTCACAATAATAACACTTCAAGTGCTTCATGGATTTAGACCTTCCTCAACTCTTGTCCCTTCTGTCTGTGTGTCTATTTTTCAATCTACCTCTTGCCTCTTCTGATACTAAAGCATGAGACCCTGAAGTTGGTAGAGATTTTCTTCTCACCTCTTCATTTTCAGTAAACTGCTTGTTACCATGTCCATTGTGAGTTTTTCATCCGGAGCAGCATTGCTCAAAGATATCACCAATATTTTCCAACTCTCTGGCAAAGTGTTGAGGAGCAGGATAGCTTGCCATTCCTCATCTAGAGTCATCTTCATCCTGACAAGTTGAGTAATAATACTCTTCATCTCATTGAGATGCTCACTTATGTCAGTTCCATCCTTATACCTCAAATTCACCAATTTCCTTATCAAAAGGGTCTTATTGCCAGCAGTATTCCTCTCATAAACTTCTTGGAGTTTATCCCATATTGCTTTTGAGGACGTCAATTCAAAAACATGATGATACACAACTTCATCTACACATTGTCTCAAACAGGCCATAGCTTTCCTATCTAACTTATTCCAGTCTTTTTCAGTCACCTATGCCGGTTTCTGACCAGTGATAGGTTTATATAAATCCTTGAAATATAAATGATCAATCATTTTTCCTTTCTAATAATGCCAGTTACTAGGCCCCTTAAGAGATATCATCTTACTTAACATACTTCTCATCAGCCATCTTGTTGAAATATAAATCACAGACACATCAACTAGGCTCTTAGAAATTTCGTAGAACACCTGGTGGGCATCAAATATCAATAACCAAAATTTGCAAACCTGGCTCTGATACCACTTGTTGGGATTAACCAAACAAAATCTCCATTTCAACAAGTAAGGGTGAACATTATCAAACAAAATAGAGAAATCAGACAAGACAATTTTACGTGAAAAACCCCAAATTTGGGGAAAAACAACGGGGTAAACAGCAAGATCAAATTCACTATATCACAATTTTAATGCAGAATAGATCCATAGGAGAACAAACTCCCCAATACTAATTTATTGTACTTTCTACAAAATTAGTATATAGTCGTAGAAGATAATAAAGGAAGAATATTTCAGATTAAGAACTTGACAAAGTTATCATTGACGATTGCAAGTCAGTCTAAATAAAACATTCACCTTTCTTCAATCCACACAATTTTCTTTCTCCCTTTGCAACAGCAGTTTAACCCAAAAACTAGAAAAACCAAAGAAAAAAAAGCATCGTACGTTGCTTTTATTCCATTCAACTAATCAAATCGGGAAAATTTTGATTTTTGCCCAAACCGGGTTGTAAGTTCATATAATTACGGAAGAGGGATAAACCAACATAAAGTTGCCACAACAAATTCAGAGAAATCTATAAACCCATCTGTGTTGCTATCCATCTGCACACAAAAACCAGTGAGGTCAATGCAGCTTCATGGTTGTGTTGGTATGAGACATGTCTTGTTTATCAAATTGAATAATTTTTGTTGCAAGAAATCATGATGTTTCTTTTACAAGATAAAGTGCATGCAAGCAACAAAGACTACACCACACTATTTACATGAAGATTATAATTTATAACATTAGAACGAGACGAAATTTAATAATACAACATATTTAAACAAGCAAATGGCTGCTATAGACGAGCATTACTTCCGAAAAACTAATTCAATTTGCTCCAGGACACGTGGCTCCCTCACTCTCCAAGGAAGATCTTTTGCAAGGGCCTGAGAAGACAAAGCATTCGATGAAATACATGACTCACATTGCAACAGACACAAAAAAAGAGCAAGAATTTTTTTTTACATACTCCACTCCAATGAAAATCATGATACTAATAATTCATAGGCTATAAAACAACCTTAAGAAGCTTTGCTTGGACAGTGATTTATAAAGATCTAAATAGTGCCAATAAAATATAAAGGAGCAGTTTAATTTTACATGCACTTCAAGAAGTAAGAACATGATTATACATGGGGATGAGGACTGAGCCTTTTATATAATTTTCAAAAATGCCTTCAATTCTTCAAGATTTAATGAAGGTACGCGTAAATGAAAGACAAGCGTGCAAACAACCAAAACAAAAACATTGTTCAATAAATTTTGAAATAAAAAGCAAAACAACCATTAGAGACTATAGATCTATTATGCAGCTTAAAAGTATGAATCATAAGTATTTCGACAGATTTTTCTAATCATATATAGCCCATTCACTCTACCAATAATATACTGGAGAGCAAGGTCGGAAACATGAGTCAATGCAGTATAAAAGGACTTTTAACAGCAGAAAGGTATAAAAAAACAGAACCTGTCTCATTTCTTCAAGACTGATTGCACCATTTTTGTCAACATCAATTACATCAAACTGGTCACGGAGATCAGATAGTTCCTCATCATTTAATGTGCTAGCTAATGCCTGTTTGAATTTACAACTAGACTATAAACTCGGGAATACCAAAGCTTGATAAAAATATATGAACATATAAGTTCTTAATAGAAAGTGGGCAAAGATTATTCACTGTATGTTTTAGCCCAAGTGCGAATTGCTTCAATCGACTATATTTGACAAACTGCCGCATGTTGGAAAGAACGGATATATCTAGTGGAATTCCTGATGCACTTCCGCCTTCTCACACCCATGGATGTGCTGCATTTAAAATACCACCATAAATCAACCAAAATATAAAAAGGTAACATTCAGGAGAATTTAGAAGCAACATCTTTTCGTGCATCGTAAAAATATCAATGGCCACAACAAGTAAGCACATGCCATCCAAAAATATAGAAAAATCAAAACACGCTATTCTAAATGTCAATTGGCCACGTACAAAGAGCCTGAGCTGCAGTAAGTCTTGCATGAGGGTACTTTATAAGCAGTTGACGTAGAAATTCCTTAGTTGGGTTTGTTCGTCAAAACCTGTCCATAAATTGCTTGCCATCAATCTCAATTTTAAAGAATGGTTCATTTCCATGGAAAAATTATATATAAAAAAAAAGCAACACAAAAAGTACTCAAATCTGCACAATGCATACCTCCTTGAATATCCCATCTTCAGTTTTATCCCAGAAAGGGCGCCTACCACAAAGTAATATGTAAGTTATAACACCTATGCTCCAGACATCAGATTCAGGACCAGATTTGTGCTTGAGTACTTCCGGTGCAACATAATAAGCACTGCCAACTATATCTTGAAACTTTTTTCCTGCATAAAATATTCTCCATTCCTTTGAGGAGAATGAACTCAATTTTAAGTTTACTTGGAAAATCAGAAAGCAATAAGACTTTCAGGAACAGAAATTTGTGAGTACCAGGTTTTATAAAGTCTGAATCATGGATGTGCACTCGTCATTTGTTGGTATATATGTAGATATCGACGAGTGCAAGAAACTTGATCTCCAACCATGTGGCTTCAATTTAACCTGCATCAACACCATAGGAGATTACGAGTGCAGATGCTCAGACAACAAAATTGTGATACTTGATAGGGGAAAAGAGGGATACAACTGCCCCACAGATGATCAGAAGCAGCGCTCAATCCCTCTTTATCAAAGACTAATCCGTAAGTAGCGGCCAACATACACTTATATTCCTCTCAACTCTCAAAGTGCCCTTGCACCATCATATACTTACTAAAAATTAGGAGTTTCCTAATTGTTATAATATTGGATTAAAAGTTCTAATTCACTTGTGTAATCTTCCATGCATTCAGCCGCCTGTTAAAGCGTATGATTCCTGCTTCTAGGTGTCCTGTTATCACTACAAGATTGCACATGCTATCAAAACCACCAATTTTTCTAGCAATGGAGGTCTCAAGTTGCTGCAGAGAAACAAGTCATTGGATAAAGATAGTAGCAATGTGAGAGATCTCATAAGATTTAAGGAGAAGAAACTCATGAAGTCAATGAACAAAGGCAACATCGTCTCCGATCCGAAAGATGCTCATATGGGGAAGGTTTATAAGGGAAGGCTACGCAATGAAAATATTGTGGTGATTAAGGAGGTTCACTTGGAGGAGAAGGAAGAAAAAGACGTGGAGGAGTTTGTTGACAGTGTTGTCAACCTTTACAAAACGAAAGACCACAAAATTTTGCAGTTACTAGGCTATTGTTTTGAGACGAAAGCGCCTCTTCTTATCTATAAGTTCAATCCCATCTGTTGGCCCGCAGCTTATCATGACTTCTATTCATTACTCAAGACTGCTGAAAAAACTGCAGATTGGTTTGTGAACTTCCCTCCTTGCATGGACGTCCGGTTAACCACAATAGTGCAGGAAACATTGGATTTTCTATCGCCCTGATACTTCAAGGAGACGACCGATACAAGTGACGTATTCTGCTTTGGTGTGGTGATGACAGTACTATTTAGAGGAGAGAAGCCACGGCGTCAACATGGATCACGTAAAAACACTGCAAACCATGACTTGACGACGCACTGCATATCGCTTCTGAATGAATCTCTTGACGATCAAAAGCCGCAGGAAGGGAACAACGTCGGCAGCGGCATAGTAGACACCGATAGAGTTCATGAACTAATTGTGGAGTTGGTGAAGAGGTGCTTTCTAGAAGACGGGAAAAGGCCGATACTTACTACGGAGCAAGCGCTTGGTGAACTACGGAACATTAATACTAGTACTACCACTGCATCCATGGGATGACACTGCTAATTACTTGATCCATATAATCATAGACTTCGCCACCCATAGAGACTGCATCTCTCATGTATTTGTTTTTATCATATTATCGTCAGGAAACAACGGAATAATTATTGACTTAATTGGTATCTTATTTTGAACATGCACTTGTTTGTTTGAGTACTTCACTATTTATTTATTTGTTTGATCAACGACGTAAATACTAGTTTTGCTGCTAGAAAAATTAAAGGATTAATTCGGACAGCATCATGATTAAGATTTTATAGAATTTTTTATTAATGCCATCTTAAATATGTTTCCTTATATTCTTAACAGCACTCAATTTGAGTTGAGCTAAAGGTTAACGTAATTAGAGAAAGTAGGACCTACCAATTAAAAGATGGTTCCCCAGTCTTGTCAATTAGCAAACAAATATTCCCTAATGCAAATTAAAGGAAATGAGATGTAGAAAAAGTTGTTCAGTGATGGTCGTTTCTGTTAATCTAAGTTATATTCTCAAACCTTAATTAGTTTAATCATCATCAATAAAAAGAAATTGGGTTTAATGATATAACTAATCGAATCATTAATGAATTTAATTAGCCATCCATATTCCATCATACACGCTTCTGCCCACACATAAAAAGATAATGGCGGTTAAGAGCCTAACCAATTTAAGTAAACCATGAATATAACCTAAGAGGCTAAGATTTCTTACAAATAGTGCTCCCAATGAGTTGGGTTTAGTCTCGGTTTTGTAGAATTCGAACCTGATCCGACGTTAAAGACCCCAACCCGAATGTATACATAAAGACCTCATTTTAATTTAGACTCAAACAGGATCCAACCCAATTTTAACAAACCCAGGCCCAAACTAAATTCCAACCAAAAATAAATATGTTACATATATTTACACAATTTAAATATTTTTATGACAATTATTTTGATTTATAATAAAACATAGCATATTTTAAAAGCTAAGATAATTTATATATTTACTAAATTATTATATTAAGAAAAAATGAGAATTTAAAATAAATATTAAATATTTTTTGGGTATAGGTCCTTAGAGACAAGGACAAGAACCCAGACTTGATATTGATCAAATATTAATGAAGACCAGAACCTCTAAACCCGAACACAATATTTTTTGGTTGGGTCGCTTATCTAGTTTACCCGGACCAATTGGTAACAATATCTACAAAGAGAGATAATCAACAAGCCAAACCCGAATTAGTTTATGAAATGCGTTACTCATGTTTAACAATGCAAAATATTTTATTAATCCCGTCAATTATTCAATTAACTATATTAAATTACTTCAGTTCAAACAATGATTGGGTTTCTTCATTTTCTTAGGCCAAAATGTATTTTTTTTCTAAGGCAATATTTTAAAACAAAATCAACATAAAATTGGGCCGTGTTGAAATTGGGACCTTAGTAGAATAAATGGAGCCTGCAGGCGGCCAATTTATCTGTGCACCCAATGCACGTAAATTAACATTTTTGCTTGAGCTACAACAATAAAACAACTTACTTTCAACGAGAGTGAATACACAACTACAATACATAAAAACATTTCAATTCCATCACTACATGAAGCCATAGATAATTGATCCATATCAAAATTCCAGTGCAGGGATCACATAATTACATCGCAGATCAACAAATTCCAGTTCAAGGATCTAATAAATCAGATCTATCAAAACAAGATCAACAACACAGCCATACAAGAGTTGAAAGAAAAAAAAAGCAAAGGGAAAAAGCCTACGGCATAATTAGATTAAGGAGACAAAGATGAACCTTAGCAAAGCAGACAGCAAAGGCGTTGCTGGCGAAGATGCCGACGAAGATCCTGAACATCGTCGCCGGATGAGGTCGGTTGAGCCACAATCGACGACGCCGGTGGGTAGGGGGATGTTGACCGCGTTGGGGCGGCACGACGCGGGGAAAGGAATGGGGGGGGGTGGCGGGGGAAGGGAATTTACAGCCCTTGGCTACCACATCCAACTCTGGCAAGTCCAACTCCTCCGGAAGCTGCTGTGGCTGCGGCATTCGTGGCGGCACCGCCAGCTCATTGAGGTTGAGCTGCTGGCAGCAGCTGCGCGGTCGCCGAACATCTTGGGCTCGCTGCGGCACGGGTCAGCGACGAGGAGGGTGCTGTTGTACCTAACGACGATGTCCGTGATCTCCAACTCGCACTCCACCACAGCCTTGCGGCAGCCGGCCGAGCCAGACGAGCACCGCTGCCCTGTGAACAAAAGCCTGGAGGTGGAGGTGGTGGAGATAAAAGATTAAAATTTCCAGTCGTTGGATAAAATCAAACGGCTGGTTTCAAACTCAAGCACAGGAAACTTGCCCTCATATTAAATTACTTCAGTTCGAACAATGATTGGGTTTCTTCATTTTTTAGGCCAAAATGTATTTTTTTCTAAGACGATATTTTAAAACAAAATTAACATAAAATTGGGCTGTGTTGAAATTGGGACCTTAGTAGAATAAATGCAGCCTACGGCGGCCTATTTTTCTGCGCCCCCACTGCACGTAAATATAAGATTGACATGTAAACTTGATTGATTGAGCCGGTTGTAATATTTTGGGCAGTTTCTCCAAGAAACTTAAAGTGGTTATTAAGTGAACACTAGTAATTAAAACCTTAAATTTTTTTGAATATTTTTAATGTGACGGTTGGGAGTGTGTTGGGTGGGCAACAGAATGACCGCCCCGACATCGTTTCTTCTGTTGGGTTGTCCCTCCACCGTAAATATATGAACTTATAATTTTATTTTGGGAAAAAATCAAGATTTTCCAGATTTGGTTAGTTGAAAACATATGACGCTTTTCTTCTTTGGGGTTTTTTCTGGTTTTTGGGTTTTGGAGAAAAATAGTTGTAAAGGGAGAAAGAAAATTATGTGGATTGAAGAAATGTGAATGCTTTGTTGAGATTGACTTGTAATCGTTAATGGTAACTTCGCCAAGTTCTTAATCTGTAATATTCTTCTTTTATTGTCTTCTACGACTTTATACTAATTTTGTAGAAAGTACAGTAAATTGGTATTGGGGAGTTTGTTCTCCTGTGGATCTATTCTGTATCAAAATTGTGATATAGTGAATTTGATTTGGTCGTTTATCCCGTGGTTTTTCCCCAAATATGAGGTTTTCCACGTAAAATTATCTCGTCGTCTCTCTCTATTTGCTTGGTACTTTTTATCCTTATATGTTGAAATAAAGGATTTGTATTTGGTTTGTTTGGTTAATCCCAACAAGTGGTATTAGAGCCAACAGGTTTGTAAGTTTTGGTTGTTGATATTTGATGCCTACCAGGTGTTCGACGAAATTTCTAAGAGCCTAGTTGGTGTGTTTGTGATTTATATTTCAACAAAATGACTAATGAGAAGTATATTAAGATGATATCTCTTAAGGGGCCTAGTAACTGGCATTATTGGAAAGGAAATATGATTGATCATCTATATTCCAAGGATTTATATGAACCTATCACTGGTCAGAAACCTACAGAGGTGACTAAAAAAGACTAGAATAAGTTGGATAGGAAGGCTATGGCCTGTTTGAGACAATGGGTAGATGAAGTTGTGTATCATCATGTTTCTGAATTGACGTCCTCAAAAGCAATATGGGATAAACTCCAAGAAGTTTATGAGAGGAATACTGTTGGCAATAAGACCTTTTTGACAAGGAAATTGGTGAATTTGAGGTATAAGGATAGAACTGACATAAGTGAGCATCTCAATGAGATGAAGGGTATTATTACTCAACTTGCCAGGATGAAGATGATTCTAGATGAAGAATGGCAAGCTATTCTTGTAACACCCCGTTTCGGCTCACCCGTGAACCGACCCGGAAATGTCACCGGCGACCAAACCGTTCGCTAATCTACTGGGTTCGGTTAAGCCGACCCGGATCTGCCCTCAGTGTCTCAAGATGGAGATGCAAACATGAAATACATGGATGGGATGCGTGGGTTCTAACGTAGTCCTACATGCATGCTATGATGTGCAAGCAAAACAAAACCATGCAACGGCAAGAAAATTTTAATTAAAAATTATCCACAACAAGGGTATATAAATATTTTATCAAAATACGATAAAACATGATAATCTACCGTAGCATTCATCATTATCTCTTTCGTTTCAATTGAACCGAGCCTGAACTCCAAACTCACTACTCATTCACATTTATCCATTCATTTCATATCAAGCAATTTATCTAAACAAACACATCAAAATTATCATTCACGTAGCAATAACACACCGTCATTATACGTTACACGCGGCAGGTACATGTGTGCGCAGTTCTGTGCTGCTCCTCCGCAGTCCCGACAACTTTCATCGCTCGCATTCCTCACCTACATATATATAGAAAAACCGTCAGTAACGAGTGTTACCGGCCCGGAAAATAACTAATATCAATCAGGCACAGGAGAGCAAACTCTCCTGTTGAATCAAAACCATATACTTCCTCAAGAACTCTTATCAGGGCACATACGGGAGCCGTCGCCCTCGGGTCGACAGCGTCCCCCTATCTTTCACATTCTCATGCCTCAGCCATTTCTCTATCACTTCTCGCATCAAATCTCATTCCTTTCCGCCCTCTGCACCTTCCATATTACTCCTGGCCTTGAGCACGAAGGCTGAGTACTCTCAGGCAGTCGCCTTCAGTACCCTTTGAAACCACAAGTCTAGACATGCGCTGCAATGCAGTACCCGTGAACCTCCACACTTCTCCGGGTTTGAAGAACTCAAAGGTGGAGTTGTCAGGATCCCTCGAGAATGAAACGGCCCGCACACCATTCCAGAGCCCACTATCGACACACACGTGCCCGCTCGCATAGCACGGTAGTCGGATTTCCCTCATTCAATCTCTCACTGAAAACACGAAAACTATACATATATAAAGGTCTGGGTTGGGATTTATACAATAGGCCCGAAGGCAACGTGAGCTGGATCTGAAGTTCGAAAACAAACTCGAGGGATCTCATCCTCGAGGGTTATTAATCCGAAAAATCGTTGGCTAAATGGCCCGAGTTAAGTGGGATCCGATAAAACGCCACTTAACTCGTCCTGCACATGATAAATCAAATACACAATAGAGTAGCGTAAAAACAGAGAACGAGTCCTAAACGGACTTGGTAGAAGCTCTAAATGGGTCCACGCGCCTAGGCGGCAAGCTCCTACACCATACCTACACAATCAAGCTAAAAACTAACGCCCGCATGATGAATCACATATCCTATAGCATGCACACACAATCAACACAATCACGCATTAATCAACACACATCAACCTATATCAATTCTAGCAAGTCTACTTAGGCTAGTTTGCATTCGATCATGATCATTACCTAGTTACCCTAATTAGTTTCTTAGCCTCCATTTTTCACACCACTCAATCAAACAAATTTCACATTTTTATCCTTAATCAAATCTACATTTATATATATTATTATAACACACAATTTCCCTAGCGAATCACAATATTTCTATAGGCGGTAAATCGCAGGCTGGTTTTCCGCCGTCGAGTATCGAGCCAAGCTCTTCATGACGGCATTCCGACGGTGTTTTCGGGCGTTGATTCGGCGACGAGGGCAATCAGGGGGTCTATCGGCACCAGCTCGACGAGCTTGGTCCAATGGTGGTGTCAAATAGGGTCAGCCGAGGCGGCGATGGCCGTCGGCGGCGGCGTTGAAAACGGGCGACGACGGCGGTGTGCTCCGATCGGGGCTGCGGCCGGCCTTGACGGCGCTCGGGATGGTGGGGGAAATGTCGGCGACGGCGAGAGGGTGGTCGTCGGGGTCACAGCGGCGACAGCGCGGCCCGGACGACGGCGGAATCAGGCTCGGAGTGGCGACGGCCGAGGCGGCTTCATGAAGTTGCGGCGGCGCGCTGGCAGGAGATCGCTGGCCGGGGTTGGTCGTGGCGGCACGACGACGGCACGGCAAGGCGGGGCGGCGTTGATTGGCGACAGCACGGCGTCGGTGTCGGTGGCGGCAGCGACGAGCACGAGGGTTTGGGAGGGTAAGTGTCGGGAGGAGAAAATGACCCTCAATGGCAGTTTCGTAATTAAGTATTGACTCGATTCCTACTCGAGTCAAAATAATAACTAGTTCGTAATAATTTCTAAAAAAAATCTAGAAAAATATGGAAAAATTCCATAAAATAAAACAAACACAAAAACATCCAAATGGCATGCTCTATAACTAATAACCCACCCGAATATAATCCAACGCGTCCTAATGCGTTATTCGACCTAAAACTATTTCTTCGATCAAACATATAAAAAGAAAAAAATACTGCATACTTTCATATATTCTGATAACTCATTTCTCACCATCTTCTCGACGTTATCATCATATATTCAGGTACATCTGACTCTCATCACTCATAACTCATGGCTGGCCTCGGCTCAGCACGCGGTTCATGAAACTGACTCGACTCGAACCAACGGTCGAACCGACTAGTTCGGTAACGTAAAACCCTGACTCGAGTCACGGGTTTTACAATTCTGCTCCTCAACACTTTGCCAGAGAGTTGGGAAACATTGTTGATATCTTTGAGCAATTCTGATCCGGATGGAAAACTCACAATGGACATGGTAACAAGCAGTTTACTGAATGAGGAGGTGAGAAGAAAATCTCTACCAACTTTAGGGTCTCATGCATTAGTGTCAGAAGAGGCAAGAGGTAGATCGAGAAATAGAGACATAGACAGAAGGGACAAGTGTTGAGGAAGGTCTAAATCCAGGAAGCACTTGAAGTGTTATTATTGTGACAAGACAGGTCATATGAAGAAGGATTGTTGAAAGCTCAAGAAAGACTTAAAAATAAGGACAACAAGGATCAAGGGGAAGTGTTAGAATATTTTCAATAACATGCAAGTATACATGGTCGAAACAAGTAATAGAATGATGAATTCGAGTATCGTCCCACAGGGAGATGAATTTCCTTAACTTAATTAAAGAGAATAAAATGAAGGACAAAACAAAGACAACTGACTTAACTAAATCTAAGTAATATCTTTAAATTAAAGGCGAAGTTAAAATTATAAAACTCGTTCTAGAGTCGAATTTCCCGTAACATGAATTTAATCTTCATCAAATCTTACTCTTATCTTTTATTCCCTCAGATTGTCGATCTAGGATAATTATATGACATGGTGGCTCCCGCTCCTTCCTGCTTCTATTATTTTGCCTCAATTTCTACCTCTCGGTGATAATTGATTAATCAACAAAATAATGCATTGAGAATTGTCTTACAATCGCATACGGTGTTGTGTATCTCCCGACCACAACGACAAACAAGTCAAAAGACTTGTCGTATGATGAATTATCAATGACTAATCTAATTAATTTCTCCCGAAATCTAATTAAACCTCATGATCTAAGAAATAGGTGATCAATCTACTCTTAGTATTTAGAATATGATAATTCAAACAATCCAATTGAATAAAAGAGTAAGAGCTTGAAATAAATTCAATTAAATCATATTAAGTTTCTTTCTTCTCTAGAACGAAATAAAAGACTACTTCATAATAAAAATAGAAAACAATATAAAGAAGAAACTAATTGTTATTATGAAAGAGAAAGAAATTACAAAAACTAAAACTACTTCTTTCACTACACTTCGAAGCCAAGAGATGAGATATGATCAAAAACAAATGACCACCCCTTTATATAGAAGTGGAGATACAAGAATTCGAAGAGGGTGTTCACAAATCGGCGTAGTCTAATTAGTTATAATGTCCCTTCAAGTTTCCAACTATTCGACTCCATTGAACACCATAAATTCTAGCCATTGGGTGGGACCAAGTGTCATGACCAATCAAATCCAAAGCTTAATTTATTCATCTTTTTCTGCATTGAAACACCAAAATTAAGCATATCTAATAAAATATTAATTAACTAGAATATAATGAAAAATATCACTAAATTAATAATGTTTATACCCGAGAAGTACAAAATCATATTAAAAACATGGGTAAATATTATATATTTTAAACACTTAACAAGAAACAAACACTAATGTTGTGCATGATGACATGATGATTCTTTCTGATTGTGTGAATGATTGTTTGACAGCCGATTGTGATGCTAGTTAGGTAGTTGACTCAGGAGCATCATTTCATGCAACTCCAAGCAGAAATTTCTTTACTACCTATGAATCTTCAGATTTGAGAATAGTGAAGATGGGAAATAGTGATACTTCCAAAATTGTGGGACTTGGAGATATGCATATAGTAACAAACACGGGTTACAGATTGGTACTTAAAAATGTCAGACATATTCTAGATTTGAGGATGAGTTTGTTGTCAACTAGAGTGCTTGATGATGAAGGATTTGGTTCATAATTTGTACAAGGTGTGTGGAAACTTGTGAAAGGTTCTCTTGTTGTTGCTAAAGGGAAGAAGTGTTGCAGTTTGTACAAGACTGAGATGAGTCTAGTTTGAGGGGAGGTTAATATCTCCTCATTTGATTCCACTGCTAATTTGTGGCACCATCGATTGGGACACATGAGTGAGAAGGGACTAGAGACTTTGAAGAAGTTAAATCTCCTTCCCAAGGTCAAGGACATCACAATTAGTCCTTGTGACCATTGTTTGGTTGGGAAACAATGTAGGACATCCTTTGCAAGCACAAGTACAAAGAAGTCAGAAGTTCTTGAGTTGGTACACTCTGATGTGTGTGGGCCTATGGAGGTAAAATCTCTTGGCGGTTCTATTTATTTTGTCACTTTTATTGATGATACTTCTAGGAAGGTGTGGGCTTATGGCATGAAAAATAAAAGTGATGTTTTTGGCATCTTTAAGAATTTTCATGTATTGGTTGAAAGAGAAACCGGTAAGCTCTTGAAATGTCTTAGAAGTGATAATGGTGGTGAATATTGTTCTGTTGAGTTTGATGAATATTGTAGCAAGCATGGGATTAGGCATGAGAAGACGGTTCCTTATACTCCTCAACATAATGGAGTGGCTGAAAGAATGAACAGGACCATCTCTGAGAGGGTTAGGAGTATGTTGTCTTCAGCTAAGTTGCCTAAAAGCTTCTGGGGTGAAGCCATGAGCACAACTTGTTATTTAATCAACAGATCTCCCACACATGCTCTGGACAGTGACATACCAGAAAGGATTTGGAGTGACAAAAAGGTCAGTTATTCTCATTTGAGAGTTTTTGGTTGTAAAGCCTTTGCACATGTGCCCAAGGGGCTAAAGCTTGACTCTAGAGCCGTGGAATGTATCTTTTGGGATATGGTGATGATAAGTTTGGATACAAACTTTGGGATCCTAATAATAGAAAATTGATTCGAAGCAGAGATGTAGTTTTCAGGGAGGATCAAACAGTTGAGGACTTTGGCAAGGAAGAAGTTCCTCAAAATAAATCTCAGGAAAGCTTGGAAAAGATAAAAGATCCTTCAACCTCAGCTAGAAGTGAAAAGGCGGCTCAGGATGACACAATTATTTCCCCACCGAGTGATGATGAGGGTGAGGATATGGTATCTGATGATATTTCTAATGAGTTTGTTAATGATGTTGAACAGGAACATGGAGATTCTGATCAAGAGCAGCCAACTAATGTGAGGAGATCAGCTCGTGAACCAGTTCCATTAACAAGATATCCATCATCAGAATATGTGACAATTACTGAATGTGGAGAACCAAAAAATTTCAGTGAGGGCAAAGCTCATGTATAAAAAAGGAGAAGTGGTTGAAGGAAATGCAAGATTAAATGAAATCTTTGCATGATAATCACACCTATGAGTTTGTGGATCTTCCTAAGGGGAAGAGAATATTAAGGAATAAATGGGTTTACAGGATCAAATATGAAGAAAATAACACACAACCAAGGTACAAGGCAAGGTTGGTGGTGAAGGGCTTCAGACAGAAGAAAGGTATTGATTTCAATGAAATTTTTTCTCCTGTTGTTAAAATGTCTTCTATTAGAATTGTTCTGGCTTTGGCTGCAAGTTTGGATGTAGAAGTTGAACAGTTAGATGTGAAGACGACCTTTCTTCATGGTGATCTTGAGGAGACCATATACATGGAGCAACCAGAGGGTTTTAAAGTCAGAGGAAAGGAACGGATGGTGTGCAGACTGAAAAAGAATTTGTATGGTTTGAAGCAAGCTCCTAGACAGTGGTATAAAAAGTTTGATTCTTTTATGGAAAAGAATGGGTACAAGAAATCTATTTCTGATTACTGTGTGTTCATCAAGAGGTTTGATGATGGTGACTTTGTTATTCTGTTGCTTTATGTGGATGGCATGTTGATTGTAGGACATGATGGAGCCAAGATTGCAAGTTTAAAGAAGAACTTGAACAAATCCTTTGCAATAAAGGATTTGAGACCGGCAAAGCAAATCTTGGGAATGTCCATTCGGCGTGACAGGGGAGCTAGAAAGCTTTGGGTGTCACAGCAAAAGTACATAGAAAAGGTACTTGAAAAATTCAACATGAAAGATGTAAAGCCGGTTGGAGTTCCACTTGGGGGTCACTTCAAGTTGAAGAAAAGTGACTTAAGTGAAACAAAAATGAAGGAAATGAGAAAGGTTCCTTATGCTTCTGCAGTTGGTAGTTTGATGTATGCTATAGTTTGTAGAAGGCCTGATATAGCATATGCAGCTGGAATGGTTAGCAGACATTTAGCAAATCCGATCAAAGAACATTGGCTAGCAGTTAAATGGATAATGAGGTACTTGAGAGGTACGTCCAAAATGTGTTTGTGTTTTTGAAGTGATAAACCTTTTTCGGTTGGCTACACCGATGCAGACATGGGAGGTGACTTGGAAACAAGAAGGTCAACATCTGGGTTTATTGTTAATTTTGCTAATGGGGCTATGTCTTGGCAATCTAGGTTGTAAAAGTGTGTTGCATTATTTACAACTGAAGTAGAATTTATTGCTGCTACATAGGCTTGCAAGGAGATGTTATGGACTAAGAGATTTTTGAATGAAATTGGCATTGAAGAGGAGAGATACATTGTACACTGTGATAGCCAGAGTGCAATTCACCTGAGTAAGAATTCAAGTTTTCATTCAAGGAGCAAGCACATTGATGTGAGATATCACTGGATAAGAAATGTGTTGGAATGTAAATCTCTTAAACTAATAAAAATTCATACTAAAAGAAATGTTTCAGACATGATGACTAAAGGTGTGTCAAAGGAGAAACATGTTTACTGCAGGAATGGAGCAGGCATGGATGGAGCTTCCCATGCTGGCTAGAGGTATTTCATGGAGTCGGGATGGGGAGGTTTGTTGGGTTGTCCCTCCTCCGTAAATACATGAACTTATAACCTTGTTTTAAGCAAAAACCAAGATTTTCTAGATTTGGTTAGTTGAAAAGGATAAAAGCAACGTACGACGCTTTTCTTTTTGGGGTTTTTTCTGATTTTTGGGTTTTGTAGAAAAATTGCTGTAAAGGGAGAAAGAAAATTGTGTGGATTAAAGAAAGGTGAATGCTTTATTTAGATTGCCTTGTAATCGTTAATGGTAACTTTGCCAAGTTCTTAATCTGTAATATTCTTCCTTTATTGTCTTCTACGACTTTATTCCAATTTTGTAGAAAGTACAGTAAATTGGTATTGAGGAGTTTGTTCTTCTGTGGATAAATTCTGTATCAAAATTGTGATATAGTGAATTTGATCTTTCCGTTTGCCTCGTCGTTTTTTCCCCAAATTTGGGGTTTTCCACCTAAAATTATTTCGTCGTCTCTCTCTATTTGCTTGGTACTTTTCATCCTTATATGTTGAAATAGGGGATTTGTATTTTATTTGTTTGGTTAATCCCAACATCTTCGTCTAGTAATTAAGACCTATGCGACTGTTTTGCTGACAACCTGGTGCCAATAGCCGCCCCAAATCCACCTTCTACTGTGTCACTGCAACTTAATTCACTGTCCTCGCTTAAGCCCCTTTACAAGCTTACATGTTAAGTCACGATGCTGTTGCTTGTGAATGAATGCCTCTGATTACCACAGGAAGTCACGATGTTATTCCATGAACGGCAAATGCCCAGTCCAGCAGCCAAACCGACTTGAATTGAAAAATATTTAGGTGCACAATATTGTTTTCCCTCTAAAGCATTACCCTTTTTATGAAAATAAAAAATAGAGCACAATTCTATCGATCGTGTGGAAAATTATTTATACATGACACACACTCTTCACAATGAAGACATAGCAAATAAATACAAGGATATGTTGCAGTCGTTAGATCAGACAGATAAAAATTAATCTGTGACGTTGATCTTATTATCTGAATTACTCTTGATATCCCCCCTGAAGCCAAGCTTTGTTAAAAGATTGAGCTTGCTGGCAAACTTCTGAAAAGATCTGTTGAAAGAGGTGTAGTAAATATGCCAGCAACTTGATCAGTGGAGGGAAAAAATCAGTCTGCAGCAGCTTGCGAGCAACTCTCTCACGGACATAGTGAAAGTCTAACTCAATATGCTTAGAACGCGCGTGAAAAGCTGGATTCACAGTTAAATGAAGGGCACTTAGATTGTCCGAATAGAGAATATGAGTAGTGACCATGGGCACATCCAAGTCTTTCAGAAGAAAACCAAGCCCAGCAGTGGCTGCCAAGGCTCTGTATCACAAAACACTCAAAAAAAGCAGACATGTTCACCTACTATTATCACATACGATCCAGCAAAAATTTACTAGCTGACGAACAATCTTAGAAGTTTGGAGATCTATAGTGGACAGGGGCACTGACCAATGCGGACTAAAGAGAACAAGAAATGGCTCTAGCACGAGAAAAAATAACGCTTAAAAAATTACTTCCAACTTATACACCAGTACACATATCACCAATAAACTATTAAATTATTAGAGGTAAAATTATTATATTACTGAGATCTACAAGTTCAAACAAGGAAAGACATCACGAGTTTAATATATTCCAACTTATACCTCATGATCAATGTTCATGTGTACTAGACATGATGAGATTAGGATAAACAAGAGAATAGCATTTTTCTAGTTGAACCTAGACTCCATGATGGTCATGACTACTACTGGTGTTGCAAGTGTGATGGACACATTCTCAAGCGACGACGCCGGCGTGAGTAAGAAGAGCCCACAAATGTGATAATAGCTCCCCTCCTCTGGTGAGGGTTTTGATATGGATGTCCGTAGGGTTGCTAATTGAGTGAGCTAACTTATGAATATTTAGTGCTCGGCTCGGCTTGACTCGGCTCGACTCGACTCGACCGACTCGAAACTCGATACTTCGAACGAATTCGAATTCAACTTGAACTCGAATCTTACGAGCCAAGCTTGGGTAAGGCCATGTTCGACTCGACTCGGTTATAACTTGAATTCAACTCAATAAAATAATATAATAATATAGTCTTTATATTTGTTCGTCCAAATTTTTCACCGCACCCCTCGGCTCAATCATGATGGTTCACGCTGTCTCTTTGCGCGGCAAGGGCGCCTCGGTCCCACCGAACCCTTCCAACCCGCACGGGAACACTCTAACCCGCACCAGCGGACGAACCCGCGCCCGAACAATATTATATTATATATATATATATATATATACACACACACAATATAATAACAAAGAAGTGAGATAGTTGAGATGATAAGTATTCATTTTGATGACCTCAAGAGCATTTTTTAAGTGAGGTACTTTTGACTTTTAATCGAGCTGGTTTCGAGTTCACGAACAATCTGGGTTCGAGCTCGGAAAAATTAAACAGTTTAAGTATATTCAAGTTCGAGTTGAGTTCGAACACATAAAAGATATTCGAGTCGAACTCAAGCATGTATATTCAAAACTCGTTCGATCTCGAGTCGAGTTCGAATGAGTTTCGAACTATTTGATTCACCCCTAAGTGTCCACATCCTCACAATGAGCAATATACAGGACCATCTCGGTTCAATAACTCGACAACACCTTCCTTAGTTCCTCAGAGTTCTTCAATTGTTGGTACAGTTTGGAGGCCTTCTTGAGAAGATCCGACTTGCCGTTCATTTGCATGAGAGCTTCGATCGCTTTCTCTTTCGAAAATTGTTTCTTCTTTTGCAGCTCTGCTAGATCCGCTCTCGTTGTATCGTAGATGAGTTTGGTGGAGTATATGGTCTCGGGCGCAATAGTTGGACAAGAAATGAGCAACCATCTTATGATATTCATGACCATCCTTCGAATCCCCGACCGATGCTGCTAAGTCGGATCTCTTGTTTAAGAAGCAGCTCAAAATCGGCCTTGCACAGCATCCATTATCGTCTGAGATTGGAGACCTGGAGTCATCGTTGTTACCCGCGTTGAGTTGGTCTGTCATGAAAAGCGAGGTAGCTATGTGCCAAACCAGTATGTTATACGTGATGCTGGTCTGGGTTAGCTCGCAAGACCACTTGGATGAATTGCGCACACCGTTGCTACGGAGTGATCCGACGCCGTCGGTGAGTTCAAGGCCGTGTTTCTTGAGCGTGGTAAGCACTTCCCTCTTCACGGTGTAACGCAGGTCGATCTTACTCGACTTGGGGCCAACGACGCACTTCCTGATCAATCTCACGAGATAGGAAGCGGACATGTTGTCGAGCATAGAGTGCTGGCCGATCTTGTTGGACCATGGAGCCACAAACTCCAGATGGCGTATGAGGTTAACCACGTTCCTAATCGCATGTCTGGTGCAGCGGCTCTTTTGCAGGTAGATATACTTGCAGAGCAGCCAGACCTTCATCCAGTTATGAAAAAAGCCCATGCCTATTTTTATATTTTTTATGGAAAAAGCCCATGCCTATTTTTCTTTTTCTATTCAGGTTATGAATTTGTTGTAATAATTGTTATAGAAAACTCGTTGCAGCAGCCACCTGATTGGTCTATATATTCATAATTAACTATTATAACATATAATTTTATAATTATACCTTTCATACCTTACTAATTATGGAGATTTGGACCAATCGGGCAAGTTTGTTGTAGCAATTGCTACAACAAATACAACCCTTGTTTTCTTGAAACTAGCAACGTGCAGGGTGTAATTATAAATAGAGATAAAAAATAGAAAATATTACAACCACATTCATTAAAAAAATTTTGATGAAAGATTATCGAGTTTCTAAAAAAAAGATTAAAAAATCAATAATAAAATAAAATAAAATTCATAAAATCACTAAATAAAAAATGTAGTCTTTTATAAAGAAGTGCATCTCATAAGAGTATATCTTTTAAATAGTTGCATCCATTTAAAAATAATGAGACATATCTTGTAAGAATTCCTATTTTCAAGTAGTTGCATCCCAAGTAATGAGACCTCTAAAGAGTTGAATCTGAAGTAATAAGACACATTTTGTAGTACTATTTTCCAAATGGTTGCATTGAGACACGTCTAGTAAGAGTACTCTCTTGTAAACGGTTGCATTTGCTTAGAAGCAAGGAGTACCCTTTAGGGTAAATCTTAGGGAAATTTTATTTCTCCTATTATAACTAAGTATTAGATTGCTTCTTACTTTTTCTTTTCTGATGTTTCAGCCTCTTTTTATTTTTTTAAAATTTTATAAAAAATCAAAAAACACAACCAAACACCCGATAATTTCCCATAACCACACAAAATCACTAGGATTATCAGTTTTAGCACTACAAAACATTATTAGCCCTTATTTATTTCTTTCTCCAAGAGGTTGATCACTTCATTTGTTATTAGAATTTGATCCCCGTGGTCAATGTGGATTGCTTAAATGCGTTAATGGATGGATTATTATAATACTTGGTACCGTGGAGTCCACATTTGAGAAAGAGACAAATTTAAGATTAATATATCATCAACACCCTTTACATTAAAGCTTTGAGAATTTTTCCCCTCCCATTGTATTTTAGTTTTTCTTTGGTTGATTTTACCCCCACAATTGTTTACATGGGCCCAAAAATTATTATTATTATTTATTATTAGGAAAGTATTAGAATATAATTCTACTCAAATTGAGAATTTGAAAATAGTGAAAAATTTTAATATATTTATAATTATACTACACAAATTGAATCAAAGTTTGTTAATAATATATATTTAATTTAGTTTTTACAGATTTTATTTATTTATTTTTGGATTTATTTATATATTGTTATTTATTATTAAGAAAATATTTAAAGTATAACTTCGTCCTAATTAATAATCTTTTAAAAAATTAATTCCATTTAATTATTAAAATTTTTACTTATTAAAATTAAAATGTCTTTTAATGTTTTAATACAACTATATTTTTTGTAAAAAGTAAATATGCTTTTTAATATATAATATTAATAAGTTTCATGCATGAAAGTTGTGCAGGTGCAAAGATTTCATCACAAAAAAGAAATAAATTGAAAAAGAAAAATTAGGATAGATTTTATTAGTAGTTGAACATAGGGGTGCTTATCGGTCTGGTTTGGTCGAGTATTGCTTATACCAAAATTATTTAAGCTAAATTTATAAACAAATCCAACTATTTACCACTTGTTTATTTAACTTCATAATTTAAATACCAAACCCAATCATTTACCATTATGGAAAAACTGAACCCGACCATTTATTAAATGGGCACCAGTTCCTCATATGTTGCTACAAGATGATTGAAGTTGTGAGATCCTAGGCCGTATGGTTAAATTTTTATGTGATTATTTATGAAATTAAATAAGTTAATGGAGAGGGTTAGACCGAATATGTAATTAAGTGAGAATGTTCTTCAGGTTGATATTGAATATTAACTAAGAATAAAATCTTTAACTATGAAATAGAATAAATTTGATCATGTAAAACTTACTATGTCATTTTAAAAATTCATATATCCTTAAATATGTGTTAGAAAATTCTAAAATTTTAGGATGAAAACTAAACATCCTAATGAATCCAACAAAAAGAATTGGGTAAAACAGAGTTTAAGAGAGTGAGGCATGACTGTTTTAAGTTGAACTTATGATCAAGTTATTAGATGATGACCTATAGGGGTAGAATTAATTTTTTACAAGTCTATTAAATAAGAATATTATAGTGAATAATAGAGTTTGAAAAGGTATTTTAGAGATTTAGAACTCATATCTAAGGTGGTATTAAGAAGTAAACATCGCTTTTGGATAAATGCAAGTTATGTTAGGATTTAATTACTTAATTAATATAGAATACCCAAAATACCCCTACTAGATTGTGTAATGGGCAGATAAGTGTAGAGAGGAGGGTCAATCCCTCCTCTCTTTAGAACATATTCTTGACTTGGTTTGTCTTCTTTCTGTAATTTCTTAACCAAATCACCATATTTTGATAAAATTGATGTATACGACGTGTATGCATTATAATTATATTAATTTCATGTTTCAATTTGAATTATTTCTTGGGAAAAGAAATCATAGATTTTTTGTATTTTGATGATGAGATTGTGTGGTTCTTTGAGTTCTCAAATATTTGCCTATTGGACATGTTTTTGTACGAAGGAATTATTTACGCATGTTCGGTTCTTGTTTGAATTAAATTATGATTATATTTATATATATTTTTGTAATTTATGATAAATTCTTGTTGAAAAATAGACGTGTTATGATTCCATGAAGTTATATATATATGTAATCAAGTTAACACGCTAGTTAATCAATGTAGGAAGATCATATAAAAATCTCTTATTAAATTATGCTTTTATGGACTATATTGTTACAATGAGTAATTTCATGTAAACTCATTTTGGGTAATAATAAAATAAGGAGTCTAACCTGGTGAGACTAGTTTTGTGCCTCCCATCTTGGTGCGGCTACTTATGTGACTTGGTGCCTTGGTAGAGACAGTGGTATAGGATTGCGTTAGATAATTATTAATAATTATTTAGTTAAACTTTATTAATTTTTTTATTATAAATATTATTAGTAGTAGAACCCTCTTCGATTCATTGAAGATTGTTAAACTTCTTCTTATTTTACTTAATTTATAAACTATTACAATTTGAAACATTATGAGACATATTATGCTAATTGGAATAATTATTATTTGGTCACAATTAAATGGCATAAATTTACTTATTTAATTATTGTGGGTAATTATTAAAATTAATTAATTTAATGTATATTTGTCGCATGTTTGATAATATTTATATTATTCCACGCATTTATGCCTTCGGACTTGGACCAAAGTGGGTGCCGCGTCTAGTTGTGAAATTGGCAGGGCAGTCAAATAAGTTACGTGGTGCTACAAGGGATTTTTTTATTGCAAATAAGCAAGGTAGACTAATTGGGCCATTATGTGAACATAATATAGTTTGTTGACCGGTTAGCTAGCCAATATTATTTCCCTACATATATACGGAATTGCATCCAATCCTCTCAAATTTAAATAAATTATCATTAATTAAATATTTATGATGTCAATTTTAAAATTTTATTAATAAATAAGTCCTATCATGAATGCATGTTTAGTAGTTTGGTGAGGAGGTTGGCAACATTTAATGGCTGCCCGCCACACGGCCATTTAGAGCACGTGGCCATTAAAGGACAGCGTGGGAACGCGCGGCCATTTAATTCGCGCCTGGGGAGCAGGCCCCCTTAAATTAAATAGGTCCGTGACTACTTGTTTTTAAAACAAATTGACACAACTTATTGTGGTAATATTTTTGAAAAAATTTAGACACAATTTTACTATAGCAAACTAGCAATATGCCCGTTTCATATATATATATATATTTTAAAAGGACTTATCTATGGCTTTGCCACCGTTTTTACTGTGGTGTACGAAATTTTTGATTACCTATATACACCACTTATCTTCGATAACTTAGTCCCAACAGGAAGTAGTCCACGGTGATTGCTATATTTGAGGGAAGAAGATAAGAGATGATAAGAAGAAATTTTGGAGTTGGTAAGAATTTGAAGTTTCGAATTGTGGAATTAAGACTCCCACAGACATCTATGACCCAAGCAAGAAAAGGAGAAAGGGGGAGCTCGTTGCATTGAAGAAAAGAGAAGGAAGAAAAAAAATAGAGTAGTCAAAGAAGAAGGGGAGGAACCCCTCGCCCGAGATCCATTTTCGGCAACCCCCTAGCCTGGTAAATTAGAGTTTGGAGTGCCCCTAACACAACATAGCTGAGAACCACCATTGGGCAAATCAGCGTTGCTGGAAAAAGTCAAGAGAAGCCCCCCACCGGAGCTATGGAGAACTTGCAACCTGCCATCTTCCCGACCTCTGTACGGCAAGAATAGATTACTTTCAATCACGTGGCAACCCTCACCGGATCCTCGTCAACATCGGGAACGAAACCCATCCAAGAGCTACTGCCAGAGAAGGCCAAATTCACCAGAATTGTCGAGAAGTTGCCAGAAAACTGGATCACTATAATTCATCGAAAATCACCTAATTTTCCGCCGAATCCACCTGGTTGAACTTGATCAAAATTTGGACCCCACAAGGGGCCAAATTCGAGCCTAGAACTGTGTGACAAACCCTAGTCGTCGCTCATTGCCAACGACGCGTGAGGTATAATTTATTTTAATTTAATTATTTAAAAGTAATGATTATAACACAACATGGTAGGATGTCACGAATGAATGATTGATGTGTTAAATATTTTTATGTTAATAAAAATATGAATGAGTGATTGCGTGATATTAAAACAAATGCTAAAGAATTAATTAAGTAGATTAAATAAGTATCATAATCTAATGCAACGTAAAGTTGGAAAATTTATACTGATTATTATTAATGCGTGTTGATTGATGCATGACTGATGTGAGTACGCTATAAGATGTGTGAATGCATCATGAGTGGGCGTTAGCTTTTAGTTTGATGTGTAGGTACAGAGTAGGAGCTTGCCGCCTAGGCGCATGGACCCGTTTGGAGCTTCTACCAGGTCCGTTTAGGACTTGCTTTTGGTTTGATCTTTTACTCCATCACATTTTCTTTTAAATAGGTAAGCGGATGTGTCGAGTGGTAAATTTATTGTATCCCACTCCACACGGGCCATCTAGTCGTATGTAGATTTCCGGATTAATAATCCTCGAGGATGAGATCCCTCGACTCTATTTTCGAACTTAGATTCAGATCAAGATGCCTTTGGGCCTATTGTATAAAACCCTACCTAGACCTATGTATTTATAGTTTTCACGTTTTCGTGAGAGGACGAATAAGGGTAATCGACAGCCACATCTTAAGATACGACATGTGTTTTTCAAATTGGGCTCCGGAGCTGGGGAGTAC
Organism: Piper betle; assembly: GCA_033002965.1. Taxonomy (NCBI): domain Eukaryota; kingdom Viridiplantae; phylum Streptophyta; class Magnoliopsida; order Piperales; family Piperaceae; genus Piper; species Piper betle. The sequence goes on along the minus strand of JAURVB010001129.1, from coordinate 136,962 downwards.
CCACACCATTCCCAAGGGATACTGATAACTCTACCTTTGAGTTCCTCAAACCCAGAGAAGTATAGAGGTCTACATGTACTGTTATGCAGCGCATGTCTTGACTTGTGGTTTCAAAAAGTATTGAAGGCGCATGCCTGAGAGTACTCGGCCTTTGTATTTAAGGCCAGGAGTAATATGAAGGATGAAGAGGGCGAAAGGAAAGATTGATGGCTCCTGCTCTCAGATGTGCCCTTATGAGAGTTCAGATGTGCCCTATATGAGAGTTCTATGAGGAAGATATGGATTTTTATTCAATAGCAAAGTTAGCTCTCCTATGCCAGTTTGATATTAACTATTTTCTAGACCGGTAACACTCATTACTGACGGTTTTCTAATATATATGTAGGTGAGCATCGCGAGGGATAAAAGTTATCGGGATTGCGAAGGAGCAGCACGGAACCGTACACACATGTACTATTGTGTGTAATGCGTAATGGTGATGTGTTGATGCTATGTGAATGTTAATAATTATGTTATGATATATCTTGATGAATTGCCAGTGAAACGAGTAGTTAAATGTGAATAAACAGGAAGCCTTGGCACTAAGACTCGACTCAGATGAAGACGAAAATGATAATGATTAAATGTCATGATAGATTGTCATGTTTTATTTTATTTTGATAAATATCTTTATCATTGTTGTGGATAGGTTGGCCCTTATTGCACTTTTTAGGGAAACTTTGTTTATTTTTCTTCAGAAATAGATAATTTTTCTTTGAATTTCTCGCTTCCTTGCCTTTGTTTTGTTTTTGCTTGCACATCATACCGTGCATGTACGACTGCATTAAAACCCAAGTATCTCATCTATGCTTTGCATGTCGTATCTCCATCTTGAGACACCAAGGGAAGATCCGGGTTGGCATAACCGAATCAAGCAGATTAGCGAATGGTTCGGTCACCGGTGACATTTCTAGGTCAGTTTATAGGTGAACTGAATGGGGTGTTACAGATTTGGTATCAGAGCTAACTCTTGGTTTATTAAAATGGTAGATGCATTATAGGTTACATGTGTGTTGAAGCTGCACTGACAGGTATTTTTTGTCTTAATGTTTTTGGTTTGCAGATTATCTTACGAATTAGTAGTGTGATAGCGTAATCGGATTAGAGCTGAAATTATTAGCAGGATGGTGACACAAACCCTTTGGATGCAGATCAGGACCCCATCCCCTCCATTGCCCAGATAGGATAGTCCTAGTTATGGTCACCGTGATAGAGTTTCCAATCGACCTAGGGCCACTATTCCATCGGTAGAGGCTAGCGTATCAGTTTTAGCTAGCCAACATAGTGAGTGATGTCACCGAGATAGTCGATGTGACAATCACTACAACAGAAGTAGTCGACAGGAGAATGATGTTGTAATAGCTAGACTAACTGAAGTCCAAATACATATGCAGCAAAACCAGGAGGAATTCAGGAGAGAGCTCAGGTAGATAGCCTTTTTGTAGCCAGAGCTGAGAAGAGACCACTAGTGGATGACGAGGCACAAGGAGATCCAGCATTCCCCATGGGCCCTCCACCGCTGCCTCCTCCTCCACCGCTGCAATAGAGAGCTACTCCAACAACTTTAGGATGTACTCCAACAGAGAGTAATAGAGAGGTACTTCAACAAATTTCCCATGGGCCCTCCGCCTTCGCCTCCTCCTCCACTGCTGCAACAGAGAGCTATTCAAAATTTATCCAAGCTATAATTCAGGCTAGTAGTGTACCTTAGGAAATGTTGTCTTCATTAGTAATTACCCGGTGTAGATTCGAAAGTGTGTGTGCTCTTAAAGCTTATCATGATATTGATGATTAAGTGGTCAAAAAATAAATTGTAGAATTAGGGGTGCTCATCGGGTGAGTTGAGTCGAGTTTTACTCGGCACAAAGTCAGCTAATTTGATATTGAATTCAAGTCGGACTTAATGAATACTCGTGTCGATTAGATTTTGAGTCGAGTTTGAAGTAGTTTGTTTGTATTTACTGATACCCTTCTTTCGTACAATTTATACCAAAAGTTAATTTGTGCATACTTTTATTTAAAATTATTATCATATAGTGATATTTATATAATTTAATAAACTTGTATAAAGATAATTTAAAATAAATATGGTCAAAATTTTTATTCCTTAAATAAAATATTGAGCTTCGAGTGAAACGAATTAAGTTGAAAATGTATAAACCTGACTCATTTAATATCAAGTTAAATTTTAAATCGAGCTTTATTGAGCTTCCTTGAACAATATTGTATTGAACTAAATCAAATTTAATTGACCTTTGACTAGCCCTGTGTACAAGAGTACTGGAAGGGCATCATGTATATATGGTCCACACGAGGCCTCGATCGTATATTCAGAAATTAAACAGGCAGCTGGGGATGAAGAGCTAGCTAGTAACCCAGTGTGACATCAGGTCATCGATAGAGAAAAGATCATCATGATGATTGGGGGGCTCGGAATCCGATCACTCATTTTCTTCCTCTTCCTTGTAATTCGTTCTTCCTCCCAACTAGCTCCTGATCATCCAATGACAATATTCCCCGGCTGCCCGGACAGGTGCGGGGGCGTGACTGTTCCCTACCCCTTTGGCCTCACTCGCGATTGCACCTACCAAAACAGCACCGGTTTCCTCCTTTCCTGCAACACCACATCCTCTGGTGATCCTCCCCAGCTGCTGTGGGGCAACATTTCAGTCTTGGACATAAACGCACCACAAGGAGAGATGACGCTTTCCTTATTCGTAAGCTACAGTTGCTTTCGGAGATCAGGAGGCATGCAACTGCCAAACGAGAGCATTACCAGCCGGTTCTCGTTTCTACAGGCCTCGCCCTTCACGATCTCCCCCAAAAACAAGCTAACGATCATTGGGTGCGACACTATGGGCTTCCTCAGTGGGTCTTGGGGCAAGAACTTCACCAGCGGGTGTGTCTCCTACTGCCAAGACCTGAACAGCGTCGACGGGGCCAACAGCACTTCATGTGACGGCGTCGGTTGTTGCCAAACCGCCGTGCCCAAAGGGACTAGGCGGGCCGAAATTAGCGTTTCCTCCATCTATAACTACACCAACCTCCTCTCCCAGTCGCCGGCCAACGACCTGGCATGCGGCTACGCCTTCTTGGTGAGGGAAGATAACTTCACCTTTCATCGTTCCTACCTCGTCCGCGACAATTTCCTCAAGAACAAACCCAGAACGCCGGTGCTGGTAGAATGGGCCATCGGTGGCCAAAACGACACTTGCAAGGGCATGGCTAATCCCTGTCCTGCACAGCACAGTGAGTGTGTGAGCTCCACGGCTGCAACCGGCTACCAATGCAAGTGCAAGGATGGGTTCCAGGGTAATCCTTACCTCCTAAATGGATGCGCAGGTGCGTACAGCATATAATATAACTGATCAAGTACAGTATCTAATAGAATGTTTAGTTGCACCTTTTTTTATTTAATTTCTCAAGAAATTTTGAATTTTTGTAAGAATTTTTATTTTCGTAAAAGCAGTTAAAATTATGTTTGGTAAAAAAATTTATAAAAAAATTTTAGTTGATTTTATTTGAATTTATAAGTAAGGGTATTTTAGATATTTTTTATTTTCTTTTTTTCTTGTAACTATGCCTGATTTTCCCACCACTTAGTAATATAAAAACACTCTCTCTTATCTAGTAACAAGCTTTTTGAATAAGCATTATCCTTTTTTTAATTTTTTCTTTTATAAGTTACTTATATTTCATTATCATGTACTTCTTGTATTATGTATCAACCAACTACCAAATCCGATAATATTTTTTTATGAATACAAAAGGAATTAAATTATACTTAAATTTTGATTAAATTTATTTATATTATATTAGGTTTTTTGCATACGCATTTTCTAATAAAGTATTTTTCTTAAATTATATTTTTATATAAATGTTCCCGCATAATGCACATGATGCTTTCTATTCGATTTTATATTTATTTTTATATTTTAATATACTTTTCTAAAATTAATATATTTCAACTAATAATATATTAAATTACAAATCCTATAAAGATGTAAAGTATGAGTTGATAAATACAAATATTTTTTATTAGTCTGGGAATTTTTTGAATCACTTAAATCATTATTAAGCCATTTTCTAATCCTCATTAAAAGTTGAGGACAAATCATTAACAATCATTTTCTTATAATATAGACAGATGATAGATAGACATATATATTGGAGGTAAATAGATAGTTTAATCTGGCACAAATGTTGTATTGTAAATTAATAAGCTATGTGGAAGAAGACACACGCACACTCCAGTGTGTGTGTGTGTATATAACATACGTGTTATATATATATATATATAGGAAAGTTATTCCGCGCCGGGCGGAAAAAGTTTTCTGCACCCCCTAGTGTCGAGGCTATCCAATTATAAGGACGGCCCAATTCTAAAAATTTGATCTGGGCCATCCAATTATAAGGACAGCCGAGATCCAATTTTAAAGGAAGTAAACCTGGGACGTCCATACACGAGGGGCGCAGAAATTTTTTTGCGCCCGGCCCAGAGTAACCAATCATATATATATATATATATATATATATATATATATATATATATATATATATATATATAATGAATTAAAATCAAAGTTTTAAAACTCTTTTTTACTCTCAAAATTAGGGGTGAGTATTCAAAACCAAACCAAACCGAATTAATTGAATTAGATTCAACGAGCCAGATTTGTAAACGAAACCAAACCAAACTGAATTTTAGATTCTGTACCAAAATATCAATATAAATAGTTTGTAATATATATAGTTTGTCTACACTCCTACTGAAAACTAAACTGATTTAGTTCGGAACCGAACAAAATTGATCATTCAATTTTAGTTACATTTGAGTTTTTGGTTTTCACCAAATTATGCCCACCTCTACTAAAAACTTTCTGAGTTGATTAGATTCCTTGCCTTCCCCTATTAAACTCCATTGATGATTCCCTACTAAATAGATTTGTCATTTACTCCTTGAGTCAAGGAAGAAATTTATTAAAGTATATAAATTTTCTTTTAATTTAGTTAAACTAATACTCCAAAGTAGTGGAAATTATTTATTTGCAAATTTTATGTATATAATAAGAGAGCAATATAACTATTTCATATAACCTTCTATTTATTGCATTAAAATAACATAAATGATTATTGATTTAGAAACAAAGTGGTACATCAGTATAATTTAGGTCACATCTCGTTGTAAAAAAGGAATAAATTAGCCTTTGAGTGTGCTAGGATTCGTCGTCTTTAGGGTTGCTAATTAAGCGAGCCAGCTCGTGAGCATTTAGCGTTCGGCTCGGCTTGACTCGACTCGAAACTCGACATTTAAATGCTCGACTCGAACTCAAATCTTACGAGCCGAGTTTGAGCAAGGTCGTGTTCGACTCGGTTATAACTCGAACTCGACTCGAACTCGACTCATAGCTCGACTCGAACTCGACTCGATAAAATAATATAATAATATAGTCTTTATATTATTTATTTATTTATTTATATGCAATATAATAACAAAGAAGCACGATAATTGAGATGGTAAGATGACTTGAAGGTTGTGGGTTCAAACCACATTGGCCTCCTTTTTTTTTAAAGTGAGGTACTTTTGACTTTAAATCGAGCTGGTTTCGAACTAGCGAACGAGCTCACAAAATTAAACAGTTTAAGTATATTCGAGCTCGAGTCGAGCTCGAACACATAAAAGATATTCGAGTCGAACACGAGCATGTATGTCCACAACTCGTTCGATCTCAAGTTGAGTTCGAACGAGTTTCGAACTATTCGAGCAGAGTTCGAACACATGTTGCGCTCGGCTCGCTCGCTCAATTAGCACCCCTAGTCGTCTTCAATAGCATGATCAAGTTTTCTAATTTCTGAAAATTTGGAAAATGACTAATATGGCTGAATTATGGATGTGCACTCGTAATTTGATGGTATATATGTAGATATCGACGAGTGCAAGAAACTTGATCTCCAACCATGTGGCTTCAATTTAACCTGTATCAACACCATAGGAGATTACGAGTGCAGATGCTCAGACAACAAAACTGTGATACTTGATAGGGGAAAAGAGGGATACAACTGCCCCACAGATGTTCAGAAGCAGCGCTCAATCCCTCTTTATCAAAGACTAATCGGTATGTAGAGGCCAACATATACTTATATTCCTCTCAACTCTCAAAGTGCCCTTGCGCCACCATATACTTACTAAAAATTAGGACTTTTCTAATTGTTATAATATTGGATTAAGGGTTCTAATTCACTTGTGTAATCTTCCATGCATTCAGCTGCCTGTTTAAGCGGAGCATTCCTGCTTCTAGGTGTCGGCCGGTTGTGCTATCGCTACAAGATTGCATATGCTATCAAAACCACCAATTTTTCTCGCAATGGAGGCCTCAAGTTGCAGCAGAGAATCAAGTCATTGGATATAGATGGCAGCAATGTGAGAGATCTCATAAGATTTAAGGAGAAGAAACTCGTGAAGTCAATGAACAAAGGTAACATCGTCTCCGATTCGAAAGATGCTCATATGGGAAAGGTTTATAAGGGAAGGCTTTGCAATGAAAAAGTGGTGATTAAGGAGGTTCACTTGGAGGAGAAGGAAGAAAAGATGTGGAGGAATTTGTTGACCGTGTTGTTGACCTTTACAAAACGAAAGACCATAACATTTTGCAGTTACAAGGCTATTGTTTTGAGACGAAAGCGCCTCTTCTTGTCTATAAGTTCAATCCCATCTGCGCAGAATGTCGTGACTTCTATTCATTGCTCAAGATTGCTGAAAAAACTGCAGATTGGTTTGTGAACTTCCCTCCCTACATGGCTGTCCGGTTAACCACAATAGTACAAGAGACATTGGATTTTCTCCCTACCGGATACTTCAAGGAGACGACCGATACAAGTGACGTATTCTGCTTTGGCGTGGTGATGACAGTACTATTTACAGAAGAGAAGCCATGGCGTCAACATGGATCACGTAAAAACACTGTAAACCATGACTTGACGACGCACTGCATATCGCTTCTGAATGAATCTCTTAACAATCAAAAGCGGCAGGAAGGGAGCGACGTCGGCAGCGGCATAGTCGACACACATGAACTAATTGTGGAGTTGGTGAAGAGGTGCTTTCAAGAAGACGGGGAAAGGCCGATACTTACTATGGAGCAAGTGCTTGATGAACTACGGAACATCAATACTAGTACTACCACTGCATCCATGGGATGACACTGCTAATTACTTTATCCATATAATCATAGACTTCGCCACCCATAGAGACTGCATCTCTCATGTATTTGTTTTTATCATATTATCGTTAGGAGCAACGGAATAATTATTGACTTAATTGGTATCTTATTTTGAACATGCACTTGTTTGTTTGAGTACTTCACTATTTATTTATTTGGATGGTCAACGACGTAAATACTAGTTTTGCCGCTAGAAAAATTCAAGGATTAATTCGGACAGCATCATGTTTAAGATTTTATAGATTTTTTTATTAATGCCATCTTAAATATGTTTCCTTATATTCTTAACAGCACTCAATTTGAGTTGAGCTAAAGGTTAACGTAATTAGAGAAAGTAGGACCTACCAATTAAAAGATGGTTCCCCATTCTTGTCAATTAGCAAACAAATATTCCCTAATGCAAATTAAAGGAAATGCGATGTAGAAAAAGTTGTTCAGTGATGGTCGTTTCTGTTAATCTAAGTTATATTCTCAAACCTTAATTAGTTAAAAGATCATCAATAAAAGAAATTGGGTTTAATGATATAACTAATCGAATCATTAATGAATTTAATTAGCCATCCATATTCTATCATACACGCTCCTGCCCACACATAAAAAGATAATGGCGGTTAAGAGCCTAACCAATTTAAGTAAACCATGAATATAACCTAAGAGGCTAAGACCTCTCACAAATAGTGCTCCCAGTGAGTCGGGTTTAGTCTCGGTTTTGTAGAATTCGAACCTGATCCGACGTTAAAGACCCCAACCCGAATGTATACATAAAGACCTCATTTTAATTTAGACTCAAACAGGATCCAACCCAATTTTAACAAACCCAGGCCCAAACTAAATTCAAACAAAGAATAAATATGTTACATATATTTACATAATTTAAATATTTTTATGACAATTATTTTTATTTATAATAAAACATAGCATATTTTAAAAGATAAGATAATTTATATATTTACTAAATTATTATATTAAGAAAAATGAGAATTTAAAATAAATATTAAATATTTTTTGGGTATAGGTCCTTAGAGACATGGACAGGAACCCAGACTTGATATGGATCAGATATTAACGAAGACTGGAACCTCTAAACCTGAACACAATATTTTTGGGTTGGGTCTTATCTAGTTCACCCGGACCAATTGGTAACATTATCGACAAAGAGAGATAATCAACAAGCCAAACCCAAATTAGTTTATGAAATGTGTTAATCATGTTTAGCAATGCAAACTATTTTATTAATCCCGTCAATTATTCAATTAACTATATTAATAAACTCTCTCTGCTTGAATTTGTTTATAGCCGTTGGATTTCTATCCAACGTTTTCCTCTACTTCTCCCGCTTGTGCTCTGCTTCTCCCCATCGGCTCAGCCTGTTCATCCTAGGATGCCGCGTAGCACACCCAGCCGGATGAATGCTGGAGGCATCAGCATGGGAGTCCGGTGCATTGTCTTGATCAACGATGCCGATGCCGATGCCAACTAAGTTATAAGCTCTGTTTCTCCTAGCAGCGGCGTTGGTTCCTCTGTTTCTCAATGGACGCCATGCAGCACAGCCAGCAGGATAAAGGTGGAAGGCATTAGCATGGGAGTCCAGTGAGGAGGCGGTCGCGGAGTCCACCATTGGCATCATCTCGATCGACGCTGCCGACACAGACTAAGTTGGAAGTTGGCTGCTCTGTTTTCGATGCCTGGTGGTTCCTTTGCTTCTATGTTTCTTCTCTGATCCGGCGCACTCTTGCCCACGGAGTCCGGCTCCGATTTCTTCGGGACGGATAGCGCAGCCAACGACGACCTCGGCGCTGGTCTCTCCGTTCCAGTGAGTGTTGGTTTCTTCCTCCACTGATCCGGCTTTGGCACAGTTCCTCTGTTTCTCTATTTATGCTTTGATCCGGCGTGCTTTAGCTGGATACATTATGATATGAAAATTTGAGATGGTTGAAAATTTGTTCCGCTGCATCCTTGAGGCGATGAAATTTGTGGCCATGTATTCTACAAGGTCTGCATCACAAACGCCATAAGGATCCAAAACACGTGCCCTACATGCCGAGAAAAGCTAACTCAAAGTAGTATCCATCGCATTTATCTGCCTGGAACGACATGCACTTGAGAAGAAAAACTCTTGGGTTGATAATGCTCATATTCATATACTAATTGGAACAGATGCCAATAAAAAGTTTGTGAAGGCTATAATGTCTCTGCTTGATTTAATTTTGAGTGGCGAGTGATGATGGCTGCTGTAGCTTTTGGCTGCAAATCCCTTGTATGGATATCTCCTATTTTATCTATCATTTTGACAACTTAGGTTTACTAGAGTGATCTTTTTCTTGTTGTAGACGTGGTAAATGCGCCTTGTGTAACTGAAATTTATGTTTTTTTGTAAACCGTTGTCGCTCATGGTTGTTCTGAGTTCATTGAGTTTATTGTCTTTTGCTGTTGTCTATCATTTGCTCTCGACATGTTAGTTGTGGTGGTTATGTTTCTTCTGCGCATAATGCAAGCAGCATCCCACTTGTATGTTGTCTCATCTGTTTTCGATTAAGTTGTAAATAAGATGGTTGAGGAGGCTTAAAATTTTCAGGAATCTGTTTATTAGTGATTCCTTTCTTATTTGAAAATTTGAGATGGTTGAGGCTTAAAATTTGCTCCGCGCCATCCCTCCTCTCATCCGACTTCTTCAAGAGAGATTGGTTGCATTTTTATTAATTAGAATTTTACTTGGATGCTTGATTGCTTTATTTATGTGTATTATTCATCTTTCTTGTTTGATTCATGTGAATGGTAAATTTTTAATTGCGGGTTTTCATCAATATTTGATTTTTTTGAGCAGGCAAATTGATATGGCAACATCAACGGCTTGAAGGAGAGCAATACCGTTTTGCATTACCTCTTTTAGAAAATTTGGTTGAGAAACTTGATAAGATTGGGAGTTTATCTTCATTGAGAGCACAAGCAAGCAACGATTTTATTGAGAGGCAAGTTAGAACTTCAATGGAGCATATTCCTCAATAGTTGTATGTGACCCCTCTCAGTTGCGTACTAAAAGTCATCCTAAGAATTATCAAAGATTAAAGGCAGGATACAAAGTTGTTCAAGCTAAAATAAAAAGAAGGATGTGTAGTCTTTATAACGGGAAAGGTCCTTATTTTACAACATGTAAAAATATTCATAACAATTGTAACAATGATCTCATGTAATAAGATTTTTGGGATTATATAAGATATGGTTGTAGATGGTGGGAAACATTGTCTTTGTATTTTTGTGCATTTTGTAGTGTAATCTTCTGTAATGCTATTTTGTTTATTTACATAATTATAACATTTGTTCACAGGGCGGCACCGCCAGCTCATTGAGGTCGAGCTGCTGGCAGCAGCCGTGCGGTCGCCGAACTTCTTGGGCTCGCAGTGGCGTGGGTCAGCGACAAGGAGGGTGCGGTCGTACCTGACAACGATGTACGTGATCTCACACTCGCACTCCACCACCTCCTCCGGCAGTCGGCCGAGCCAGACGAGCGCCGCCGCCCTGTGAACAAATGCCTGGAGGCGGAGGTGGTGGAGATAAAAGATTAAAATTTTCGGCCGCTGGATAGAATTCAATGGCTAGTTTCAAACTAAAGCATAGGCAAGTTGAGTGTGCTCCCTCATATTAAATTACTTCAGTTCAAACAACGATTGGGTTTCTTTATTTTCTTAGGCCAAAATGTATTTTTTTTGTAAGGCGATATTTTAAAACAAAATTAACATAAAATTTGGCCGTGTTGAAATTGGGACCTTAGTAGAATAAATGGAGCCTGCGGCGGCATATTGATCAGCGCACCCAATGCACGTAAATCATAAGATTGACATGTAAACGTGATTGATTGAGCAGTTTGTAATCTTTTGGGCAGTTTCTCCATGAAACTTAAAATGGTTATTAAGTGAACACTAGTAATTAAAACCTTAAATATTTTTGAATATTTTTAATGTGACGGCTGGGAGTGTGTTGGGTGGGCAAAAGAATGACCGCCCCGTCACCGTTTCTTCATCTAGTAATTAAGACCTATGCGACTGTTTTGCTGACAACCTGGTGCCAATAGCCGCCCCAAATCCACCTTCTACTGTGTCACTGCAACTTAATTCACTGTCCTCGCTTAAGCCCCTTTACAAGCTTACATGTTAAGTCACGATGCTGTTGCTTGTGAATGAATGCCGCTGATTACCGCAGGAAGTCACGATGTTATTCCATGAACGGCAAATGCCCAGTCCAGCAGCCAAACCGACTTGAATTGAAAAATATTTAGGTGCGCAATATTGTTTTCCCTCTAAAGCATTACCCTTTTTATGAAAATAAAAAATAGAGCACAATTCTATCGATCATGTGGAAAATTATTTATAAATGACGCACACTCTTCACAATGAAGACATAGCAAATAAATACAAGGATATGTCGCAGTCGTTAGATCAGACAGATAAAAATTAATCTGTGACGTTGATCTTATTATCTGAATTACTCTTGATATCCCCCCTGAAGCCAAGCTTTGTTAAAAGATTGAGCTTGCTGGCAAACTTCTGAAAAAGATCTGTTGAAAGAGGTGTAGTAAATATGTCAGCAACTTGATCAGTGGAGGGAACAAACTCGGTCTGCAGCAGCTTGCGAGCAACTCTCTCACGGACATAGTGAAAGTCTAACTCAATATGCTTAGAACGCGCGTGAAAAGCTGGATTCACAGTTAAATGAAGGGCACTTAGATTGTCCGAATAGAGAATATGAGTAGTGACCATGGGCACATCCAAGTCTTTCAGAAGAAAACCAAGCCCAGCAGTGGCTGCCAAGGCTCTGTATCACAAAACACTCAAAAAAAGCAGACATGTTCACCTACTATTATCACATACCATCCAGAAAAATTTACTAGCTGACGAACAATCTTAGAAGTTTGGAGATCTATAGTGGACAGGGGCACTGACCAATGCGGACTAAAGAGAACAAGAAATGGCTCTAGCACGAGAAAAAATAACGCTTAAAAAATTACTTCCAACTTATACACCAGTACACATATCACCAATAAACTATTAAATTATTAGAGGTAAAATTATTATATTACTGAGATCTACAAGTTCAAACAAGGAAAGACATCACGAGTTTAATATATTCCAACTTATACCTCATGATCAATGTTCATGTGTACTAGAGATGATGAGCATTTTTCTAGTTGAACCTAGACTCCATGGTGGCCGTGAGTACTACTGGTGTCGCAAGTGTGATGGACATGTTCTCGAGCGACGACGCCGGCGTGAGTAAGAAGAGCCCACAAATGAGATAATAGCTCCCCCCTCTGGTGAGGGTTTTGATATGGGTGTCCGCATCCTCACAAGGAGCAATATACAGAACCATCTCGGTCCAATAACTCGACAACACCTTCCCCAGTTCCTCAGAGCTCTTTAATTGTTGGTACAGTTTGGAGGCCTTCTTGAGAAGATCCGACTCGCCGTTCATTTGCTTGAGAGCTTCGATCGCTTTCTCTTTCGAAAATTGTTTCTTCATCAGCAGCTCTGCTAGATCCGCTCTCGTTGTATCGTAGATGAGTTTGGTGGAGTATATGTTCTCGGGCAGCAGCTTGGGACAAGAAGCGACTAAGTGGGCGCAATAGTTGGACAAGACATGAGCAACCATCATATGATATTCATGATCATCCTTCCCATCCCCGACCGATGCTCCTAATTGGGATCTCTTGTTTAAGAAGCAGCTCAAAATCGGCCATGCACAGCATCCATTATCGTCTGAGATTGGAGACCTGGAGTCATCGTTGTTACCCGCGTTGAGTTGGTCTGTCATGAAAAGCGAGGTAGCTATGTGCCAAACCAGTATGTTATACGTGATGCTGGTCTGGGTTAGCTCGCAAGACCACTTGGATGCATTGTCCACACCGTTTCTACGGAGTGATCCGACGCCGTCGGTGAGTTCACGGCCGTGTTTCTTGAGCGTGGTAAGCACTTCCCTCTTCACGGTGTAAGGCAGGTCGATCTTGCTCGACTTGGGGCCAACGACGTGCTTCCTGATCAATCTCACGAGAGAGGAAGCGGACATGTTGTCGAGCATAGAGTGCTGGCCGATCTTGTTGGACCATGGAGCCACAAACTCCAGATGGCGTATGAGGTTAATTACCTTCCTAATCGCATATCTGGTGCAGGGGCTCTTTTGCAGGTAGATATACTTGCAGAGCAGCCAGACCTTCATCCAGTTGGAGGTGAGGAGGGCGTAGAACTGAGCAAGGAGCGCAACAGCCCAGCCATAGAGAACGATGCGGGTGACAACCACCCCTATGATGCCTACAATGGCAGCATCGGCGCCCGTATTATTATTATTGTATTCATGAGCTGGGGCCACGGCGCCGTCTGTAGTAGTAGTACTACGAGTGGTGCCGATCAAGTTATGTTTGAAATTGTCGGTGTCAAGTTTCACCGATATGAGGATGGAGTAAGTGAGGAGGATGACCTCGGAGGCGAACTTCCACCAGGGGAACCCCTTCTCCAGCATGGCAGCGTATTTGGTGTAGAAGAAGTCGAAGACGAAGCCTAGCTCCACTTCCACCACTCTAAACGCCCTCGCGAAGTCGTCGGATCCCCCGAGTAGTCGCTCCGACATGAACTTCCACGTTTTTCCCTGGCCGGGCCGCCTGGCTTGCACTCGCCCAGATCGTAGTTGGCGAACCTCCTTCGTAGCATCTTGAAGAGCGCAAAGGAGAGGCATAGGTCCTTGAGCCTCCCGTCCTTGTCCTCTGTTTCCCAAGAAGAGAGCCCTTCGCTGCTCCACACCCTGTCCACCGTGATCACATTCTTCGCGTCCTTCACGTCCAACTTGTACTTGAACCGCGCATCGTCAAGCTCCGCCGCGCTCTTGTCGTCTCCCTTGACGATGTAATGGTACCCTCTCATGTCGAACGAGCCGGCGCCGCTACTTGGTTGGCCGCAGTCGATCTCCTCGTGCTCATGGTCCATGAAATCGGCTATGATTCTGGTGGCGCTGGCCAGCCAAGAGGAACTTTTGCTGGCCAGATACAAGGCCGAGAACTTGATGCATGGCCGGGCTATGCACGCGAGGAAGAGCACCCATATCTCGGTCCGCTGCTCGCTATCAAGGGCGTTGTTGGCGACCACGATGCCGACGTAGATCACTGCGCTAAACGTCTCCCATATGCACCTTATAAATACATCAATTCTAACATAATTAACTTCTTCGTCCATCACACAATTGAATTGAAAGCATATACTAGCTAATATATATGCATTGGTGCAAGTATATATATTATATATATACGCACCTGTAGACTTGCTCGTTGTCTTGGAGACTGTAGGCGGTAATGGAGTCGGTGCTGTCCAGCATGTAGAGGACGACGACGGCCCAAATGGCGAAGAGATCGTTAGCCTTGGGGACGCTGCTCATGAGACCCAAGGAGTAGACGAGGGTGGTGTAGAAGGTGTTGTAGGCGGCCCAAAGGCCTATCCGTACCACTTGACTGCCCGAGATTCGGCGGAGCCAGCCGAAGCAGGCGAGGCCGAGGAAGAGTGACACTATTATGCACATATACACTTCAATCCTCAAAGTTTTCTTCACATTGTCGTCGGCTTTCACAGCCATGTTTCTGAAAATATCATCGAGCCCATCCGTTGCCATCTCTGGCCAGGCGCTGATCGATGGGAAACCACCTCCCTTTCCTCAATTCCTTATCCGCTTATTATCAACGTCGTCAATCGCGCATTCTGGATACAAATAAGTGAGGTATTTAGACTCGGCCCGGAATACTTGGTGCGGATCAGTTATCCGTACAGTGATTTATACGTAAGAAAAGTTTGTATGTTTATATTAGGAATAGGGGTGTAAATTTGCCGTGCCGAGCCGAGCCGACTAGGTTTGGCAAGCATTGAGCATGCTTAAAAGTTTGATGAGTTTTGATGTATTATGAATCGAGCCGAACTTATTCAAAATTTATGATATTTAGGCTAATCTTGTGTTTGGCTCGCTATGTTTTCGAGCCGAGCCGAGTAAATGTTTGTGTTTGGCTCGTGCTTGATTTATATAAGATCAAAAATTTCTTTCTAACACTATATACGTTCAATGTGACCTCAATAGTATTATCGAACCGAGTCAACCTGAGTATTTTTTCGAGTTTAAACACATCAAGTTCGAGTTTCGAGCCAAGCTGAATTAAACACTCCCTTGCTCAAGCTCTATTCGTTGTTCAATGAGCTATCTATTTTGAGCCAAATATTTTTTTGATGCCAAAATTAACGAGCAAGATTTCAAGGTGAACTGAGCCGAACATAAAAAGCTCGCGAGCCAACTTAGCTTGTTTACACCCCTAATTGGGAGCCGTTAACGTACCTCTTATTTATCGGTTAATGTTAATTATTAAGGAGGTCATTAATAATCGATTTGACTTACTCACTTATATTACATACAATATATAAAAATAAGAATACAATTAATTCAAAAATCTATAAAAAAAACAGAAAAGTAAAGAACGGAGACAAACATGAAGAGCAAAGGGGAGACAACAAGATGGAGTAAGAAAGAAGAAGAAGGAGATGAATAGAAGAATAAATTCTCCAATCCAGAGAGAAAGAGTGGAGCGACAGAATATTCTTTTTATGAAAAAAGCCCATGCCTATTTTTTTATGTTTTTATGGAAAAAGCCATGCCTTTTTTTTCTCTTCTCGCTGTAAATTTGTTGTAGTAATTGTTATAGAAAACTCTCTGTAGCAGCCACCTGATTGGACTAGATATTTATAATTAACTATTTTAACATATAATTTTATAATTATACCTTTCATGCCCTACTAATTATGGAGATTTGGACCAATTGGGTAGCCCCTACAGTGAGCTTGTTGTAGCAATTGCTACAACAAATCCATAACCCTTGTTTTCTTTAAACTAGCAACGTGCAGGTATAATTACAAATAGAGATAAAAAATCGAAAATATTACAACCACATTCATTAAAACATATTTTTTGATGAAAAATTATCGAGTTTTTTAAAAAAGATTAAAAAATCAATAATAAAATAAAATCAAAAAATAAAAAATGTAGTCTTTTATAAAGAAGCTTATAAGAGTATCTCTTTTGAATAGTTGCATCTGCTTAGAAGTAATGAGACATATCTCATAAGAGTACCCATTTTCAAGTAGTTGCACCTAAAGTAATAAGATTTTTAAATGGTTGCATGCAAAGTAACGAGACACATTTCTGAGTACCCTTTTCCAAATGGTTGTACGGGTACACTCCTCGTATAACTGCCCTTTTCCAAATGGTTGCACCCGTTTAGAAGAAAGAGAACATTACCCCTTTAGATTAAATCTAGAGGAAAAATTCCTTCTTCTATCATAGTTAAGTAATAGATGGCTTCTTACGTTTTTTTTGTGATGTCTCGGCCTTTTTTATTTTTATTTTAAATTTTACAAAAAAAGTTAAAAAAAACACAACCAAACACCCTATAATTTCCCGTAACCACATAAAATCATTAGGATTATGCGATAAATCATCTAAATTTTCCGATCTAGAGAGAAAGAGTCTAGTGAGAGAATGTTTTTTTATGAAAAAAGCCCATGCCTATTTTTTTCTCTCTTCTAGCTATCAATTTGTTATAGCAATTGCTATATCAAACTCGCTGTTTCAGTCACCTAGTTGATCTATATATTCACAATTAACTAATTTAACATATAATTTAATAATTATACCCTTCATGCCCCACTAATTATGGAGATTTAGACCAATCGGGTAGCCCCTTGTAGCATTTGTTGTAGCAATTACTAGAGCAAATCTATAGCCCTTGTTTTCTTTTAAACAAGTAAAAATACACACCCCAATGTGATGGGTATAATTATAAATAGAGATTAAAAAAATCGAAAATATGTTACAACCACATTCATTAAAAAATATATTCTGATGAATAATTATTGAGTTTTAAAAATAAAATTAAAAAGATCACGAAAAAAGAAAAAAATTCGTTGAATCACAAACCAAAGAATGTAGTCTTTTATAAAGAAGTGCATCTCATAAGAGAATATCTTTTAAATAGTCGCATCTATTTAGAAATAATAGTTGCATTCGAAGTATGAGATCTCTAAATAGTTCGCATTTGAAGTAATAAGACACATTTTGTAGTACTATGTTCCAAATGGTTGCTTTGAGACATCTTGTAGGAGTACTCTTTTGTAAATGGTTGCATTTGCTTAGAAGCAAGAAGAGAACAGTACCCTTTAGAGTAAATCTAGGGGAAATTTTATTTCTCTTATTATAGCTAAGTATTAGATTGCTTCTTACGTTTTTTTTTCAGATGTTTCAGCCTCTTTTTATTTTTATTTTAAATTTTACAAAAAATTAAAAAATACAACTAGACACCCGATAATTTCTTGTAACCACGTAAAATCACTAGGATTATCGGTTTTAGTACTACAAAACATTATTAGCCCTTATTCATTTCTTTCTCCAACGAGGTTGATCACTTGATTTGTTATTAGAATTTGATCCTCGTGATCAATGTGGATTACTTAAATGCGTTAATGGATGAATTATTATAATACTTGGTACCGTGAACTCCACATTTGAGAAAGAGACAAATTTAAGATTAATATATCATCAACACCTTTTACATTAAAGCTTTGAGAAAATTTTCCCGCCCATTGTATTTTAGTTTCTCTTTAGTTACGGTTGATTTTGCCCCCAAAATTGTTTACATGTGCCCAAAAATTATTATTATTATTTATTATTAGGAAAGTATTAGAATATAATTCTACTCAAATTAAGAATTTAAAAATGTTGAAAAATTTTAATATATTTATAATTATACTACTCAAATTGAATCAAAGTTTTTTAAATAATATATACTAAATTTAGTTTTTACAGATTTTATTTATTTATTTTTGGATTTATTTATATATTTTTATTTATTATTAAGAAAATATTTAGAGTAAAATTTTGTCCAAATTAATAATCTTTTAAAAAATTAATTCCATTTAATTATTAAAAATTTTACTTATTTAACTTAAAATTACTTTTAATGTTTGGATACAACTATATTTTTTTAAAAAAATATGCTTTTTAATATATAATATTAATAAGTTTCATGCATGAAAGTTGTGTAGGTGCAAAGATTTCGTCACAAAAACTAAAATAAAATGACGTGACTCAATAAAAAAAGAAATAAAATGCCTTGGTGTTAAACCCATCTTGGTGCGGCTACTTGCGTGACTTGGTGCCTTGGGTAGAAATAATGATGTATAGGATTGTGTTAGATAATTATTA
Source organism: Piper betle (assembly GCA_033002965.1). NCBI lineage: Eukaryota > Viridiplantae > Streptophyta > Magnoliopsida > Piperales > Piperaceae > Piper > Piper betle. Next base: position 118,432 of record JAURVB010001129.1, on the reverse strand, counting down.
GTAATTATTTTTTATTATAAATATTATTAATAGGAAAACCCTCTTCGATTCGTAAAGGATTTTATACTTATTATTTTACTTAATTTATAAACTATTACAATTTGAAACATTATGAGACATATTATACTAATTGGAATAATTATTATTTGGTCACAATTAAATGACATAAATCTACTTATTTAATTATTGTGGGTAATTATTAAAATTAATTAATTTAATGTATATTTGTCGCATGTTTGATAATATTTATATTATTCCACGCATTGTTTGATTTATGCCTTCGGACTTGGACCAAAGTGGTGCCGCGTCTAGTTGTGAAATTGGACAGGGCAGTCAAATAAGTTACGTGGTGCTACAAGGGATTTTTTTTTATTGCAAATAAGCAAGGTACACTAATTGGGCCATTATGTGAACATAATCAGCTAGTTTGTTGACCGGTTAGCTAGCCAATATTATTTCCCTACATATATACGAAGTTGCATCCAATTCTCTCAAATTTAAATAAATTATCATTTATTAAATATTTATGATGTCAATTTTAAAATTTTATTAACAAATAAGTCCAATCATGAATGCATGTTTAATTGTTCGGTGAGGGGGTTGGCAACATTAAATGGCTGAACACATCGCCATTGAAGGACTGCGTGGGAACGCGCGGCCATTTAATTGGCAGTTGGGGAGCTGGCACCCATTAAATTAAATAGGCCGTGACCATTTGTTTTTAAAACAAATTGACACAATTTATTATGGTAATCTTTTTGAAAAAATTTAGACACAATTTTACTGTAGTAACTAGCAATATACCCGTTTCATATATATTTGTTAAAAGGACTTATCTACGGCTTTGCCACTGTTTTTACCGTGGTGTAGGAAATTTTTACCTCATATCTTCGATAATTTGGTCCTAACATGAAGTAGTCCACGGCATGGTTGCATAAATCGGAATCGGAATCGGAATCGGTTTTCCATGGAATCGGAATCGGAATCGGAATCGGTCTGAATCGGCCAAGAATCGGTTCAGTTGAATCGGTCCAAATTAATTTAATCGGTCATATATAATAATTTGACAATTTACAATATAAATATATTAAAATTGGGTATTGATGTTATTTTTATATTATTCTATGTATTATAGTTTATGATATTTTTTAAATATTTTTTAAGATTTTTTTAAAATTATTTAGAATTAATTATTATTTTTGACTCGGGTTAGACTCGAGTCAACTTTTAATTACGAGAATGCCACCCTCCCCTCTCTACCCCCGCCGCCGCCGGCGGCCCGGTCGGCGGCGAGCCTCGCGGCGGCGATGTCGGCAGCCCGGTCGGACGAACCGTCGGCCGGCGGAATCGCGGCGGAAGCGTCGGACGGCGGAAGGTGAGTTCGGAACGGGCGCAGCGTCGGACGGCGGTGGGGTGGTCGGAAGGTCGGGCGGAGCGTCGGGCGGCCGAATCGCGGCGGAATCGCGGCGGAATCGGGCGGAAGCGCGGCGGAGCGAACGCGGCGGCGGAATCGGGGGGAGAGGGTTTGATTTAGGTTTTTAAATCCAAATTACCATTTTGCCCATGCTTAAATAATTTAATAAAAATTATACCTAGGGTATTTTGGTAATTTCCTAAAAACCGATTCCGATTTAATCGGCCGATTCCGATTCCGATTTAAATCGGTCGGAATCGGCCGAAACGGGCCGATTCACGACCCGATTCGGGGCCGACCGAGTCGGCCCGAAATCGGATCGGCGCGACGCCGATCCGATTTAAATCGGCCGATTCCGCACGGAATCGGCCGATTTTTTCAACTATGGTCCACGGTGATTGCCATATTTGAGGGAAGAAGATAAGAGATGATAAGTAGAAAATTTTGATTTGGTAAGGATTTGAAGTCTAGAATTGTGGAACTGAGACTCTCACGAACATCTATAAACACCCAAGTAGGAGAAAGAGAAAGGGGGAGCTCGTTGCATTGAAAAAAAGAGAGAAAAAACAAAGTAGTCAAAGAAGAAGGAAGGGGAGGAGTACCTCGCCAGAGATCTATTTCTGGTGACCCCTATCCCGCTAAATTAGAGTTTGGATTGCCCCCAACACAACCGAGAACCACCGCTAAGCAAATCGGCGCCGCAGGAAAAAGCCAAGAGAAGCCACCCACCGGAGCTGTGGATGTAACGACCCAGCCTAAAGTGCAACGTAATGGGTTAAGTCATTTCTTTAAAATGGGTACCCCGAAAGTTAAAGATCTCTAGTCCATTCCCACTTATAAACAAGATCTTCTCCCAATAGGTATTAGATGTGGAATTAAGTTGAGGGATCTCACAATCCACCCACCTTAGGGAATTTTGTCCCCGAAATGCCTATTCTTAGCCCGTTGCTAACCCCTAGCCCACGACCTTTTTTGGCCCGTGACCGACAGCCTAGCCAACGTCCCTAGTCCATCCCACCATCTAACACGAAACCAGGTCGGCTCTGATACCATTTGTAACGACCCAGCCTAAAGTGCAACGTAATGGGCTAAGTCATTTCTTTAAAATGGGTACCCCGAAAGTTAAAGATCTCTAGTCCATTCCTACTTATAAACAAGATCTTCTCCCAATAGGTATTAGATGTGGAACTAAGTTGAGGGATCTCACAGTGGAGAACTTGCAACCTGCCATCTTCCCGACCTTTGTACGGCCAGCATAGATTACTTCCAATCACGCGACAACCCCACCGGATCCTCATCAATATCGAGAACGAAACCCATTCAAGAGCTATAGCCAGAGAAGGGCAAATTTGCCGAATCTTGCTGTGAAGAACCCGATCGGAGCATGAAACAGGGGAAAACTGCTACGAAGAGCTGATTTCGCGGCTATTTTCTGACCAATGCCGGCTTTCCTCAACGATACCATGGTGTCAAAAGTGAAGCCGGTGAAGCAAACAACAAATCCCGACCTAGTTTTGCCGGACTGAGTCGCCACCGTTGCTGGAAAACAGAGACAAAGTTTTGGGCGATACACAGCACTACCAAAACTTTTCGCCGCCACCATCGCTGATCGAAGGCACCACTGAGCGTCAGACCACCTCTAATGTAAAATCCGTGACTCGAGTCAGAGTTTTACATTAGCGAACTAGTCGGTTTAATCGTCAATTTGAGTTGAGTCAGCTTCAAGACATGTGGGCTGAGCCGAGGCCGACCGTGTGTTATAAACGAAAAGGGTCAAGTGTAGCTGAGTATATGATGATAATGTTAGAAAAAGATGAGAAATGAGTTATTAGAGTATATAAAAGTATACAGTATTAATTTTATTTGTGTTTGAACGTATAATTATTTTTGGGCCGAATAACGCATTAGGACGCGTTATAGGATAGTTTGGGTGGGTTATTAGTTATAGAACATGCCATTTTGATGTTGTAGTGCTTATTATATATTGTGGGATTTTCCCCTATTTTTTGGATTTTTTATAATTTATTACGAGTTAGTTATTATTTTTAACTCGAATTGGAGTTGAGTCAAGTTTTATTTACAAAACTGCCACCGACCTTCACCCCGACCTTTTTTCTGCCAAAACCCGATTGCCTCAACACCGCCTCGATTCCCGTCGCCAACACCACCTCCGACTGCCGATCGACACTGTCCATATCAAGATGCCTTCAGGCCTATTGTATAAAACCCTACCTAGACCTATGTATTTATAGCTTTCACATTTTTAGTGAGAGAACGAATGAGGGTAATCGATAGCCACGTCTTTAGATAGGGCGTGTGTTTGTCAAAGCCGGCTTTGGAAGGAGACGCTATTGGTCGAGTTCAATGAATGACCATGTTGAGATTGAGATAGAAAGGGGACGCTATTGGTCGAGGTCGATGGCTCGCAGATGTGCCCCTATGAGAGTTCTATGAGGAAGATATGGATTTTTATTCAACAGCAGAGTTAGCTCTCCTATGCCAGTTTGATATGAGCTATTTTTTGGACCTTATTACACTTTTAGGGAAAACTATGTCCATTTTTCTTCAGAAATAGATAATTTTTCTTTGAATTTCTCTCTTTCTACCTTTGTTTTGTTTTTGCTTGCACGTCATGGCATGCATGTAAGACTGTGTTAGAACCCAAGTTTCTCATCCATGCTTTGCATGTCGCATCTCCATCTTGAGATACCGAGGGAAGATCCGGGTCGGCTTAATCGAATCTAGTAAATTAGCGAATAGTTCAATCGCCGGTTACATTTCTGGGTCGGTTCATGGGTGAACCGAATGAGGTGTTACAGATTTGGTATCCGAGCTAACTCTTGGTTAATTAAGGTGGTAGATACATTACATGTTACATATGATGCCAAAGCTGTATCGACAGGTATTTTCTATCTTAATATTTTTGTTTGCAGATTATTTGACGAATCAGTAGTGTGACAAGGTAATCGGAGTAGAGCTGAAATTATTAGCAGGATGGTGACACAGAGCCTTCAAATGCAGATCATGACCCCATCCCTTCCATTGCCCAGATAGGACAGTCCTAGTCATGGTCACCGTGATATAGTTTGTAGTTGACCTAGGACCACTATTCCACCGGTAGAGGCCAGTGTGCCAGTTTCAGCTAGCCGACGTAGTGAGAGCCGTCACTGAGACAGTCGACATGATAGTCACCACAGCAGAAGTAGACGAAAGGAGAGGGATGCTGCAATAGCTAGACTAGCTGAAGTCCAGATACATATGTTGCAAAACCAAGAGGAATTCAGGACAAAGCTCAGGCAGATAGCCCTTTTGGTAGCCAGAGCTAAGAAGAGACCAGTAGTGGATGAGAAGGCACAAGGAGAGCCAGACCCATGGGCCCTCCGCCGCCGCCTCCTCCTCCACCGCTGCAATAGAGAGCTACTCCAACAACAGCTCCTCTGTTTGCCCCACTACAGGAGAGGATGAGACCAGACGTCGGTGGACCCGCAGTAGCAGGTAGCGGGCAGACTATAGGGAGAAGTGGAGCTGTGGGATGTGACAGTGTACCAGCAAGTATGGGACCACAATTACCTCAGTATGAGCAAGGAGAAGGATCGAATAGATCAATGGATATGAGGAATCTGGAACTATGGCAATACGAAAGGTTCATGAAGAATGGTGGATGACTTTTCTTTGGAAAGTTGGACGCTGAGGAGGCATTCCTTTGGATATCGTCAGCCATAGGAGTATTTGACAATATGGCATGTCCCATGGAGCACAAAGTATGCATCGTCACAGAAGCATTTTAGGACAAAGCCAGGATATGGTGGAGTTTGGTGCAAAATTCCATATTTGCCCATCGTCAGCCTTAGGACATCACTTGGGAGGAATTTAGGGCAGAATTTGATGGAAAGTACTTTCCGCTAGATGTCAGGAAAAGGAAGGAGTGGGAATTCCAGACACTGAGGCATTCCATGATAGTGGTGCAATACGAGACAAGGTTCAGAGCCCTGGAGAGGTTTGCACTGGATTTGATTCCCACCAAAGGAAAGAGAATAGAGTGCTTTTATGAAGACCTCCATCATGAGATCAGGATGGTCTATTTGGATAGGAATTTTGCAAACTTCGGTGACATGGTAAGAGATACAAGTGAGGCAGAGCGAGTGATAGCCATGCAACCACGCTCGTATGTTGACTAGAAGCAGCAACATCCGAGACCGTATCAACCAGAGCAGGGAGCCCAACAGAGATGTCGAGTAGATGTGTCAATTCCCATGAGGGCTATGGATGGCCAAGTTCAAGGCAATAGAGTACCATTCAGTAAGAATTGCCAACATCATCATGGAGGACTGCAGAGCTGGCACAAATGCGTGTTATAGTTGTGGCCAGCTAGGACACCGAGCTGCAGAGTGCAGTATAGGTACCATAGTGTGTTATAATTGCAGTCAACCAGGGCATAGAGCCGCAGTCTGTCTAACTGGTTAGAACCAGCAGTTGATGCTCCCAGCGCCTCAACAAAGACTCACACTTCCATCTCCCCACCTGCAACTACAACATAGAGGCCAACAGGGCCAAGGTCAAGGCTAAAGGGGCAGAAACCAACAGCAGCCGAGACAACCAGTAGAGGGGCAGACAATACCGCTAGCTCAGAATCAAGTTGTACTACCGGCAGCATCTCTTGCCCTAGCACAACAACAGCCAGTGAGGATGTATGCGTGATAGCTACGGGTGGTAGTGTGCATACCGGTCCCTATTGAGATTCAACAATGATAACTTGTAGTAGACTTGACATTGTTCAAGCTATAAGAATTTGATGAGATATTTGGGATGAACTGGATGTCCAAGCAAGGAGCTGTGATAGATTGTCGAAGAAAGACAATAACTTTTCGTCCTAGAAGATGCCATTTTTTTCTTCCAAGGTCAGGGAAAAGATAGAGAACAAGGATGGATATCCTATTAGGATGCAGTGAGATAGCTAGACAGAGGCAGTGAGCTGATAATGACAGCATTAGTTTTGGCAAAGCGAATGTGGTAGTAGATGGGTTGAGCAGGAAGCCAGGAGTCTCGTACCCCGCAAGATTGGTAGCAGTGTCAGTGACTCAGTTTACTATAGGACAGAAACAACTGGCTGGAATGATGGCACGACTGATCATTCAGCCTAGTGTACTTGAGCAGATCAGGATTGCACAGGAAGCAGACCCACAGTTGAAGCAGTGGTTGGGACATGGAATACATCCAAAATTAGCCAGAGATGCAGACAGGTTAATTAGATTGAGAGGCCAACTTTTTGTGCCAAATGTTCCAGAGTGTCCCGAACTTAGACGCATGATTCTTCACGAAGCTCACACATTAAGATGTTCAGTGCATCCAGGTGGAGTGAAGATGTACCATGATGTCCGACGAACATATTGATGGCCAGGAATAAAGAGAGAGGTATACGCACAGTTGCTAGATGTTTAGTGTGCCAACAAGTGAACGCTAAACATGTATGCCCAGGTGGAACACTACAACCATTGGAAACCCTAGAGTGGAAGTGGGAGAGTATAGCGTACAACTTTGTAGTCAGTTTACCTAGGACCCACCAACAAAAGGATGCAATATAGGTCATAGTAGATCGACTCACAAAGAGCGCACATTTCATACCAATCAGGATGGATTACCCACTGACTACTTTGACCACACTGTATAGAGACCAGATAGTCAGGCTACATGGAGTACCATGACAAATCATATTAGATAGGGATCTGAGGTTCACATCTCAATTTTGGAAGGCTTTCCAAGCAGCTATGGGCACTGAATCGAGATTCAATATCGTCTTTCACCCACAGACAGATGGGCAGACTGAAAGGACCGTACAAATCCTGGAGGATTTGCTCCGAGTGTGCATTTTAGATTTTGGAGGAAGTTGGGAAGAACACCTACCTCTAGTGGAGTTCTCCTACAACAACAGTTATCAGGCTACAATAGGGATGGCACCATACGAAGCACTATACGGCAGGCCATGTCGATCCCCAGTATGTTGGGTACATGGTAGTGAGCCAGTAGTAGTTGAGCCAAAGATGATCCAACAGACACAAGAAGTGGTGATGCAGGTCAGGAGGAGAATGAGAGCAGCTCAGGACAGGCAGAAAAGTTATGTAGATCAACGCAAACATGAGGTTCATTTAGCATTAGGAGATCACATTCTCTCGAAGGCCTCTTCGACTAAGGGAAACACGAGATTCCAGACACGAGGGAAACTCAGTCCGTGATATATTGGACCTTTGGACATGATCAAGCGCATTGGACCAGTGGCATACAGGCTAGCATTGCCGCCTCACCTATCGGCTCTACACGATGTCTTTCCATGTGTCGATGTTAAAGAAGTACCACCCAGATAACTCTCACATTGTCAGTTTCAGAGAGATAGAGCTATAACCGGACTTGACGTATCCAGAAGATGCAGTTTAGATTGTGAATCACTGAGTGAAGATTGTCCGAAGAGAAGAACTTCCCCAAGTGCAAGTGCAATGGACTCGACGAGGAGTTGAAGAATCTACATGGGAACATGAAGATGAAATGAAGAAGAGATACCCAGAGATATTTGAGCAACCATCTTCACAACTAGGTACCTTACCAGAGATTATTCTGTATTTTCACATTAGGGATGTGGTTGAAACTTCCTTTGTTAAAATTTCGAGGATGAAATTTTTCTAAGGAGGAAAGGTTATAAAACCTGTGACTCAAGTTAGAGTTTTACATTAGCAAACCAGTCGGTTCAACCGTCGGTTTCAGTCAAGTCAGCTTCAAGATATGTGTGCTGAGCCGAGGTTGGCCCTGTGTTATTGTAAAAACCATGATTTTTATTACAAGACTCGAACCTAAATATTATGAAATAAATATAGATGAACCGATATGGTTGGTTATCAAGTCGACCGGTCATGGTTCGACTTAAGGTCACCTAGAAAATACCTATTCATGAATGGATGATGGGGTGTGAGAATTTAATGAAGGGGTCGTTGAACCTAGGAAATACCAATGGTTGATGGGGGTGTGAGAATTTAATGAAGGGGATCATTGAACCTAGGAAATACCAATGGATGATGGGGTATGAGAATTTAATGGAGGGAATGGTATTCATGAATGGATGATGGGGTGTGAGAATTTAATGAAGGGGTCGTTGAACCTAGGAAATACCAATGGATGATGGGGTGTGAGAATTTAATGAAGGGGCTCGTTGAAGTGTATATATATGCAGGAGGAGGGAGTATTTCATCCCTCATCTCCGTCCCAGGCGACCTCCCCATTACTGTGTGAGTATTTCATCCCTCATCTTATTTGTTTCTATTAGGATTTTTGTATGCAAGGTTTGTTGAAGACGCCCTACCAAGTTGCTAGATCTCCGGCGTCTTATGCATGGGGTTCTTGTCGATTGCTTAGTTGTTTTGTAAATGGACATGTTAATAATTAAATTATCAATTAGATAATGGGGATTAGGATGGGGGTAATTAATAATTAATTATCATTAGAATTGCTGAAAATTTAATAAGGAATGAAGACTAACATGAACTAATTACATCATTTAAAATTGATAGTATATTAGTCATGTCAGTTGCATGTAGGTTCATGCAAAATAAAATTATATTAATGTATAATTTTATGCCCTCATTCAGATTAGGGTTCACGGGTCACAGTCAGACGAAATCACAAGTCAGGTACGTATAATAGGTAGAACATCGTACTTTCCTTGTTGATAGCCTAGGTTGGCCTGAGCCCAGATTCGACCACCATGCACCGAGTGCAACCGGGGATAAAGAATTGACTCAGTCCGACACGGGGTCGTATTATGTGCGTAATTTGTGTAATGCATCGACATTGTTTTGGAGTAGTGATAGCCGCCCCATAAAAAGGCTACGGCCAGGGTGAGCAAGGCACATCGATTCCTCCATCGCACTGGAGTGCAGTGATAGCCTCCCCATAAAAAGGCTACGATCGGGGTGTATGAGGCACTGGCACTAGAGTTGGCAGTGAGAGTGTAAAACCCGTGACTCGAGTCAGAGTTTTACGGGAGTGAACCAGTCGGTTCGAGTCGAGTCAGCTTCATGGACCGCGAGCTGGGTTGAGGCCAGCTGTGAGTTATGAGCAATGAGGGTCATGTATGCTCAAGTGTATGATGATAACGCCTGAAAGATGATGAAAAAAATGGGTTATCAAGTATATGGAGGTATGCAGTATTGATTGTTATTTTTATTTGATCGTAGAATATTTTAGGGCCGAATGACGAATTAGGACGCGATATAGGTGAGTTCGGGTGGGTTATCAGTTATAGAACATGCTCATTTGGATGTTGTTGTGTTTGTTTTATTTTATGGAATTTTTCCATATTTTTCTAGATTTTTTTTAGAATTTATTAGGAACTAGTTATTATTTTGACTCGAGCAGGAAGCGAGTCAATACTTAATTACGAAACTGCCATTGAGGGTACTTTTTTCTCACTCCCGAGCGTTCTTTTTTCCAAAACCCTATCCACCGCCGCCACCCCTTGTGGTCGCCGCCGCCGCCGCTGCCGACGTCGTACGGCCGCCGATCAACGCCGCCCCGCCCCGCCGTGCTGTCGCCGTGCCGCCACGACCCACCCCGGCCGCCGTCTCGCCGCCACGACACCGGAATCGGCCCACGAAGCCGCCTCGGCCGTCGCCACTCCGAGCCGGATTCCGCCGCCGTTCGGCCGCCGTCGCCGCCGCTGCGACCACCAGTACCACCCCCTCGCCGTCGCCAACATTTCCCCCACCATCCCGACCGCCGTCGAGGCCGGCCGGAGCCCCGATCGGAGAACACCGCCGCCGCCGCCCATTTTCGACGCCGCCGTCGACGGCCATCGCCGCCTCGGCTACCCTGTTTGACACCACCATTGGACCGAGCTCGTCGAGCTGGTGCCGATAGACCCCCTGATTGCCCCGTCCCAAATCATCGCCGGAAAACCGTCGGAATCCGCCGGAAAACCGCCGACACTCGCCGGAAAACCGCCGGAAAATTGGATTCGTGGGAAATTCGCCGGATCATCCTGCCGAACGCACCCAGTCCAATCTGATCGGACTTCGGACGCCGCTAGGTGCCGAATTCGAGTTTCGAGCCGCGAAACAGAAACCCTAGCCGTCGCCGATTTTCGACGACGCGAGGTATAATTTATTTTAACTTAATTAATTGAAAGTATTGATTATTAGAATTTGCATGCTATGATTGATGAATTGTGTATTGTAATTACTTATATAAATGTGGATTTGATTTAGAATAAAATATGGAATTTGTGGAATTGTGTGGTGTTAAAAATAGAAGTTATGAAACTAATTAGGGTTATTAGGTAATGATCATGATCTAATGCAAACTAGCCTAAGTAGACTTGCTAGAATTGATATAGGTTGATGTGTGTTGATTGATGCGTGATTGTGTTGATTGTGTGTGCATGCTATAGGATGTGTGATTCATCATGCGGGCGTTAGTTTTTAGCTTGATTGTGTAGGTACGGTGTAGGAGCTCGCCGCCTAGGCGCGTGGACCCGTTTGGAGCTTCTACCAGGTCTGTTTAGGACTCGTTCTCTGTTTTACGCTATTCTATTGTATATTTGATTTATCATGTGCAGGACGAGTTAAGTGGCGTTTTATCGGATCCCACTTAACTCGGGCCATTTAGCCAACAGTTTTATTTCGGATTAATAACCCTCGAGGATGAGATCCCTCGAGTTTGTTTTCGAACTTCAGATCCAGCTCACGATGCCTTCGGGCCTATTGTATAAATCCCAACCCAGGCCTATATATATATAGTTTTCGTGTTTTCGGTGAGAGATGGAATGAGGGTTACTTGCGGCCACGTCTTCAGATAGGACGTGTGCCCGGAAGAGCGGGCTCTGGAGCTGGGGAGAACCCACTTCGTTCCCGAAGGATCCGGACAACTCCACCTTTGAGTTCCTCAAACCCGGAGAAGTGTGGAGGTTTACGGGTACTGCAATGCAGCGCATGTCTAGACTTGTGGTTCAAAGGGTACTGAAGGCGACTGCCTGAGAGTGCTCGGCCTTTGTGCTCAAGGCCAGGAGTAATATGGAAGGTGCAGAGGGCGGTAAGGAATGAAATTTGATGCGAGAAGCGATAGAGAAATGGCCAAGGTATGAGGATGAGAAAGATAGGGGGACGCTGTCGACCCGAGGGCGACGGCCCGACGACGACGGCTCCCGTATGTGCCCTGATGAGAGTTCTTGAGGAAGTATATGGTTTTGATTCAACAGGAGAGTTTGCTCTCCTGTGCCAGATTGATATTAGTTATTTTCCGGGCCGGTAACACTCGTTACTGACGGTTTTTCTATATATATGTAGGTGAGGAATGCGAGCGATGAAAGCTGTCGGGACTGCGGAGGAGCAGCACGGAACCGCGCACACATGTACCTGCCGCGTGTAATGTATAATGATGGTTGTTTAATGCTGTGTGGATGATTATTACAATGTTTTTGTCTTGATGAATTACTTGTTATGAAACGAACTGATAAATATGAATGAGTAGGGAGCCTTGGAGTTCAGACTCGGCTCGGGTAAAAATGAATGAGATAATGATTTAATGTCATGATAGATTATTATGTGTTATCGTATTTTCATAAAATATTATATATTTTCTTTTGATTTCTCATTTATTATTTTGTCTTATTTTTGCTTGTACATCACAGCATGCATGTAGGACCGCGTTAGAACCCAATCGTTCTCATTCATGCATTTCATATTTGCATCTTCATCTTGAGACGCCGAGAGTAGATCCTGGTCGGCTTAACCGAATCTAGTAGATTAACGAACGGTTCGGTCGCCGGTGACATTTCCGGGTCGGTTCACGGGTGAGCCGAAACGGGGTGTTACAGAGAGCTTCCCTACAAATGGGGCGTAGCATTCACCTGAGTGTAGTGATAGCCTCCCCATAAAAAGGCTACGGCCGGGGTGTGTGAGGCACTGGCACTAGAGTTGGCAGTGAGAGCTTCCCTACAAATGGGGCGTAACATTCACTTGAGTGCAGTAATAGCCTCCCCATAAAAAGGCTACAGCCGGGGTGTGTGAGGCACTGGCACTAGAGTTGGCAGTGAGAGCTTCCCCACAAACGGGGCGTAGCATTCACCTGAGTACAGTGATAGCCTCCCCGTAAAAAGGCTACGGCTGGGGTGTGCGAGGCACTGACACTAGAATTGGTAGTGAGAGCTTCCCCACAAACGAGGCATAGCAATCACCTGAGTGCAGTGATAGCTTCCCCACAAAAAGGCTACGGCCGGGGTGTGCGAGGCACTGGCACTGGAGACGGTAGTGGTAGCCTCCCCACAAAAGGGCCACAGCCGGGGTGTGCGGATCACAGCGGATACCTCCTCTGCATTGTGTTGAAGTATAGCGGAATCGCTCCACCACATATTAAAATAAACATAAGGAAATAGTGGAATGTACTTGATTTGTTTTATCTATTATACTACTTAGTGTTGTAATCACTAACGCGGAATTGCCTCCACAGGTGTGCAGATACGAAAGTAGGTGATTGACAACCAGGGCATGGAGCAAAATAAATATGAGGACTCTTTTTATTATTTATTTGAGAAATAAATGTGGCTATTGGGAAATGGTCTAAGACTGTGGGATCTTTATATATGTTTTTGTTAAATAAAAATGTTAGACATAGTTGCTTAATTGGGAGTAATACCTGGCCAGCTAGGCCCACAATGTTGTGAAAAATGGCGGGTCGTTACAGTTATGAACGATGAGGGTCAAGTGTACCTGGGTATATGATGATAACGTCATAAAAATGATGAGAAATGAGTTATTAGAGTATATGAAAGTATACAATATTCATTTTATTTGTGTTTGAACGTAGAATTAGTTTTGGGCCGGATAACGTATTAGGACGCGTTATACGATAGTTTGGGTGGGTTATTAGCTATAGAACATGTTATTTTGATGTTGTGGTGCTTACTATATTTTATGAAAAATTTCCCTATTTTTCTGGATTTTTTTAGGATTTATTACGAGTTAGTTATTATTTTTTACTCGAGTTGGAGTTAAGTTAAGTTTTACTTACGAAACTACCACCGATCATTACCCTAACCGTCTCTTCCCCCATACCCTGATCGCTGCCAATGCCGCCTCGATTCCCGTCGCTGACGCCGCCTTCGACTACCGCACCACCGCCGCCCAGCCCCCGCTATGCCACCACGAGCTGCCCTGGTTGCCGACTCGCCGCCACGACGTTGTGACGCTCTCTAGGCCTCCACCACTCCCGATTCCAATCCACCACTGTCCGTGCTGCTCCGCCACCACCGTGACGTCGACGCGCCTCCCTCGACCTAGCCAACTTTTCCCCTCACCCTAGCGCCACCGCTGGGCTAGTCGTGGGCCCAATCGAAATGACCGATCGCCTCTGCCAAACTTGGCGCCGCCGCCGCCGCGGTAACTTTCGCCCCACATTGGGTCGAGGTCACCGATCTAGTGTCGACCCATAGCCCCGATTGTCCCACGAGAAAACTCTTCGGAAAACCTCCGGGAAGCCGCCAAAAACCGCTGAGAAGCACCAGAAAACTAGATTCGCCAAAATTTGTCAGAAATCACCTGATTTTCTGCCGAACCACTCGGTTGAACCCGATTGAACTTCAGACACTAGAGGGTGCCGAATTCAAGCCTCGAACCGCACAACGAAACCCTAGCCATCCCCGATTACCGACGACGCATGAGGTGTCATTTATTTTAATTTAATTATTTAAAAGTAATGATTATAGCACAACATGCAAGGATGTCAAGATTGAATGATTGATGTGTTAGATATTTTTATGTTAATAAAATTATGAATGTGTGATTGCGTGATATTAAAACGAATGCTAAGGAATTAATTAGATAAATTAAATAAGTACCATAATCTAACGCAATGTAGAGTAGGAAAAATTATACTGATTATTATTGATGTGCATGGATTGATGCATGACTGATGTGAGCATGCTATAGGATGTGTGCATGTATCATGAGTGGGCGTTTGCTTTTAGTTTGATGTGTAAGTACATAGTAGGAGCTCGCCGCCTAGGTGCGTGGACCTGTTTGGATCTTCTTCTAGGTCCGTTTAGGATTTCCTTCTGGCTTGATCTCTTTACTCCATCACAATTTTTTTAAACAGGTAAGCGGACGTGTCAAGTGGTGAATTTATTGTATCCCACTCCACACAGGTCATTTAGTCATATGTGGATTTCCAGATTAATAACCCTCAAGGATGAGATCCCTTGAGTTTGTTTTCAAACTTAGATTCAGATCAAGATGCCTTTAGGCCTATTGTATAAAACCCTACTCAGGCCTATGTATTTATAGTTTTCATATTTTCAATGAGAGGACGAATGAGGGTATTCGATGGCCACATCTTGAGATAGGGCATGTGTTTGTCAAAGCGGGATCTAGAGCTGGGGAGTACCCACCTTTGAATTCCTCAAACCTGGAGAAGTGTGGAGGTTTACGGGTACTACTACACAGCGCATGTCTGGACTTATGGTCTCAAAGAGTACTAAAGTCGTATGCCTAAGAGTACTCGGGCCTTGTACTCAGGGCCAGGAGTAATATGGAGGATGTAGAGGGCAAAAGGAAAGAGAATGAATTTCCCACGTAGAGGGATAGATGAATGACCATGTTGAGAATGAGATAGAAAGGGGATGCTATTGGTCGAGGTCGATGGCTCGTAGATGTGCCCTTATGAGAGTTCTATGAGGAAGATATGGATTTTTATTCAATAGCAAAGTTAGCTCTCCTATGCCAGTTTGATATTAGCTATTTTTTGGACCGGTAACACTCATTACTGACGATTTTCTAATATATATGTAGGTGAGCATAGCGAGGGATGAAAATTGTCGGGACTGTGGAGGAGTAGCACGGAACTGCACACACATGTACCTGCCATGTGTAATGCGTAATGGTGATGTGTTGATGTTGTGTGAATGTTAATAATCATGTTATAATATGTCTTGATGAACTGCCTGTGAAATGAGTAGTTAAATGTGAATAAACAAGGAGCCTTATAGCTGAGACTTGGCTCAGATGAAGACAAAAACAATAATGTTTGAATGCTATGATAGATTGTCATATTTTATATTATTTTGAATAAATATTTTTATCATTGTTGTGGACAGGTTGGCCTTTATTGCACATTTAGGGGAAACTCTATCCATTTTTTTCAGAAATAGATAATTTTTCTTTGAATTTCTTGCTTCCTACATTTGTTTTGTTTTTGCTTGCACGTCATGGCATGCATGTAGGACTGTGTTACAACCCAAGCATCTCATCCATGCTTTGCATGTCGCATCTCTATCTTGAGACGCGAGGGTAGATATAGGTCGGCTTAACTAAATCAAGTAGATTTGCGAATAGTTCGGTCGTTAGTGATATTTCCGTGTCAGTTCATGGGTGAACCGAACGGGGTCTTACATCCAAATCACTCACTGGTCTGAGATCTGTTGATCAAGACGATGACCGCCACCCTCAACAGTTGGAAATGCCTTTGTCAGATCCCTGAAGTCGACGTTGCACCACCACCATAACAGGGTCCGTCGGACCCATTTACTGCTGACCAAATCCTCGCCACGAGCCAGACCCGTGACCAGATCAGAAATCGCGACCGTGTTCGCGACCCACCTGCGACCCGTATTGGTGCTAGCATGTTGTACACCACCCACGGACCGGTGCACGCAGAGAGAAATAAAGCCAACGTGCGCCACCCGGTCCGATCTTGCATTTATTTGGTTTGAACCAACCCGAAACAACCCAGTTCAGTCCATTAACATTATGGAAATAATTTGAAGGCCTTTCAGACCTCGGATTAAGGTGAAACTTGCTACCCCACTGTTTTTGGACATTCCGGACGTAGTGGTGAAGTCATTTTAAAGATTGGAAGACCAGAAGGGGATTAACTAGGGCATTGGAGTCGAAGTTATTAAAGGCAGATCAATTCAATTAAAAGGAGGCAAAATTCACTATTTTGTGTAAAGTGTAAAATTAAAAGAGAAATAGTAGATTGTGAGTATCAATCTCACCATGGACTGACCTTGGGATTTGAATTAAACCTTAAGGAACCACGTAAAAATCTTGGGCGTTCATTCCACGGACTCGACATTTTATTTTGTAGCTCACACAATTTCTTTGTACAGCAAGGGCACCTTTGGTCCCACCGAACCCATTCCCCTCACAAGAAGTGAAGGCTTGATTGGCAGGGGCAGGCAAACCCTGGTGCAAACAACTATATATTGCCACGGATCTTACACGATATTATTGTAGTTAAAAAAATTATCGGCTATTGTCACTACTTGTCATGACTTTCTCATAGTTATATTTAGCCACGGTTGACTTGTGTCATAGGAGTGGCCAATCTATTATGTTATAGTGATGGCAAAATTTAACGGTGGCAAAGTCTATTTTCATACTAATTATATATACCTAACTGCCCCATAGCTCAAAACAAAAAACTCATAATTAATCAATATTAATTGGTAATAAAATACTAGAATATAATACTCGTATAGGTCCAAATGAAAATTAATGGGCCTAAATAGTCTCTTGAAGATGTTTAATGCAAATTACAGAGATATAAGTATATCTTCACTAATATACCAGATCTTATCTTAATATATAGTGGATGCAAAACTAATTTTTAAATCTTAGAAGACCTTATATCTCACCAACTTTAATAAATAAGCCATCTTTTCAAAATGATTAACCTGAATTGAAGATTTTTATAAATACATTTTCACTAATATACTATACCTTACTCTATTATTTAATGGATAACATTCAATATGAAATAAATCTAATAATAACTTGAAGATATTTAATATTTTTTTACAACATATAAAATACATCATATGAGATGAATATATTTATATCTTTCAATCCCCAAAATTGACAAATGCTCATATAGCTAAAATTATATAAAATAGATTATGATATTTTACTATGTGTGTATATATATAAGGTTACCCAAAATAGAGGCAGGAAAAATAAAAATATGGGCCGCCTAAATAAAAGGATGACATAAAAAACACCCAAACCCGCATGACCGTTTTTTAACTGACCAGATCCTGCCAAGTAAATTAAGTAAAAGAAAGAATAATTAGTCGGCAAGTAAATTATTTTATAACTACACTTTCATGATAACCTTCAAGTAACAACTTTGCATGTAACAACTTTTTTCCTTTGTCCATTTGGTTGACATTAAAATATTATAATGAAAAAAATTTCATATGAAATAAAAATACAATGACATAAAATGACATAAAATTTTTTAAAAAATTCTTACTTGTTTGGATAATAATAAAGTACATGAAAATGAAATATTCCTTCCTCTGTGCATATTCATGTGTCTCCTTAAATGTTTCTTAATTCTTTTTATTTTTTATAAAAAAATATTACTTTGTAAAATTTTTACATAGACGTATTTTGACTGAAATTAAATTTTCATTTAAGTAAATTTCAAGACATCAAAACATAATAAAATTTATAACCTCTAAATTTTACATTTTTTTCATGTAATTTTAGGACAACCAAGCATCGAAAATGAAAAAGTTTTATAAACCTTAAATTTTAATTACAGAAGATAATATATTCTAGTACAAATAACTCACACAAACTATGAGTAAGTAAAAAGATATAGCCCACAACTTCCTATCAATGATGATATTGGCATTTTAAGATAGCAGGCTACCTTCGGTTATATATTCCCAATGTTATGCCAACTTAAACATGCACATTTTAGATATGCTTTTCCAACATCTGCAGTATTATTATACAGGATACCTACATCTGTAGATTAGAAACTGCAAATGTAAATATTTTGCTTTGCAACCGCAAAGCAGACATAAAGTGGCTGCAAATTATTCTTTCAACTTAGCAACCGTATGCAACCGTATAGAGATCACAAATTTTTTTGAATTCATATTTTTTAGACTACACTTGCAACTACAAAGTGGTAGCTATTCTTTTTATTAATACATATTAGCGACCATATTTGCGAGTGTCCAAGCCGGTTGCAAAATGTTGATTGCAAAATGGTCGCAAATAGGTTAGTAATATTAGAATTTATTATTTAACCAAAAATATCAGTTATAAGGTGATTGCAAATCCATTATAATGTAATTATAAATTTATAACCTGTATTGCGATCACAAATTTGTGGTCGCTAAAGGTGTATCCTCTGATAGTGTTATTAATATGAACAACCTATAAATCTTCAAACTTGAATAGAAAATTGACATGAGTCAGCTTTTAATAAATGATTTGTTGGTTGAGTTCACCAGCAGGCATTAAGGAGACCCTGAAAGCTTGTTGTGGTGCTGGGGGACCTTACAATTACAACATTTGGCAACAATGTGGTGATCCAGGAGTAATCGCTTGTGACAATCCGGAGTCATACCTTAGCTAGGATGGCGTCCATGAAACGTAGGCGTTGCACAGAGCTGTAGCCCAAGGGTGGCCGCAAGGGCCATACAACATACTGCCCATCTTCTCCAATTGTCCATCATATCTTCTCCAATTGAAAAATGAGGACCCCTTTAATCAGTGACCACTGCAACAGAAGCAGGAGAGGCAGCAGATGATGGGAGGGTCGCATTGAGTGTATCATTCAGTGCATGGTTTTTATCTTTCCGTAGATATCTGTGCACATGAAAATCATGGTCCTTGTGACTACTGTAATAGCGAGAATGGACAAAATCAATGTACTATCATTTAGGCCATGATGGCATCACGATCATTGTGAGAGTAAACACTCTGCAGTCTTTTCAATGGCATCCTGAATAACAGGCAGATCTTTCTAGCTGGTTTACGTGAATAAAGGTGGACGTATACTCGTTCACCAAGTGATCTCTAGGGAAACTGTAAGCTTACAGTCGTGGGAATCTGCGGGAGAAGCTACCTCTCTTGGAACATTAGCATGTGCGGGCATTAAGTGAGGAAGACAAGTTACCCTACAGAAGTTAAGACTTCTGCAATATACAAAGCCAGAAATTGGATGCAGGGATGGATCTTACAAGTTAATGTAAGTTTACATCTTGTAGAAGGCTTGCAGCCAAAGAGCCCACTCTCCTAGTTTCCCAGTCATTGAGCTTTCCACATCCAACTATTTCGTTACTAGGTGCATAGTTGATGACCAAAGCCTCACTTGCACTGCCCTGCTTGCTACTTTCCTCTGTTTCGTAATTGGACTTCTAGGCATTAGTTTCTTGGTTGAAACCAACCACATCTCTTGCTGATCCCAGATGATTTTTAGAGACTAGTATGAACAAATGAATGCTGCTATGCTGAATCTTTGGATCCATCTGCATTAAATCAATGACTCCACTTTTAGTTCCATAATATCAAAGGATCAGTTTTTTTATACTTCCAATGCAAACATTGGTACTGCAAAGCTATATTAGCTGCTTTCCCTAATGTTATGATCCAACAATGGTACAAAGAAGATTAAAGATGTGATCCCAGTTTGAAATACAAGATCACTCGTTCAAAACTAATTAAATTAGAAACGAATCAGGTTTGATTATTTAAAATTAGTTTCCGGGCTGCTTGAACTCAGCTTGTAAGTACATGATCTCCTCTAAAATCAAGCTTTAGCTGAATTTTTTTTCAGAAACAAATAGTTTATATTTTAAAAGCAATCTTAAAAAGAACAATGTAACAATGTTCATTTCAACTCATGTTGGGCCCTTTGGGCCACCCAAAAAAACTTATAATAGGTATCAGAAACATCTCTTAATCAAAGCTAGCTTAAAAAATAAGGTTTTTCCATTATCATATATATAAGTCACTATTCACCTTCAGAAATGATATGGGATTAACCCAATAATTCTCCCCTTAAACACCATATCATTCTAATCATTTTCACTCACACATACAGGATCCACATGTTATAATGAAGTTCAAGGAGACTCCCAGTTGAGTTATCTGATCTTACCGTTAGGCCCCTCACTCATCAAACTACCCAAATTATTTTTACCTCACACATGCAGGAACTGACATGTTAGAGTCAATTTCGATTAGCCGACTTACCATGAGGCAAACTAGGGCAATACCAAAGCCCAACTGGTTCTGATAGCACTCTTGAAATAAAAAAACTTACAAAAGGAAAAATGATGTGGAGAAATAACTAAACTTTTTATTTAGTCATAATACATATGATATCTTACAACTCTATTTATAAAGTCTAAAAGAAAATGAAAAGTCACATTGATTTTTTTTAACGTGGAAACCAAAAAATATATGAGGATAAACCACAAACCATTTATTACGATAAATAATGGGTACACACATTTTATTATGAGTATAAAACAAAATCTTAGTATACAATAAGATCTTTACCCATTAATAGTGAAATATTACAAGACTAAAGATCAAGTTGCATATATTTTCACAAAGTCATTGAAGCCTAAGAATTTTTTAAGTTAAAAAAGTTATTATGCAAACGTGATTTTATTTTTATTCTAACATCTCATTCATAACCCTCCTTATTCTAAAAGCTATCGTACTTCATGGTAGAAAAGTAAACCAAATAATATTTATTTTAACATGATACCCCCTTGCGAAAGAAAAGTTTTAAGGATGTCCCAACGCCCGGACAAACATGAAATCATTCATATTTAAATAATTTCATCTCTTGTCCGAAAAGATCAAAATTATTTATTCAATAAAAATCTCAAAATTATTAAAAAGGAAACCAAAAACTGTACATGACTTAAACAAAAAAAAGCAAGCTCAAAATAATTGTACTAAGACTCTCCTCTAGTGCAAAATATATTCATCTTCAACGTCCCGAAGAGAAACCACGCTAGCTAGCTTGTACAAAAACATAACACATGCGGGACATGGCTTGAGGTTGATGAGTACCCCTGTCCAGAGTGTCACCCACAATTTCAAATCGCGAAGTGTTTTTTTTTTTAATATAGCAAAGGAAAAAGCGTGAAGTTATTTTAGTCAATCTCCCTTTAACTCACTGCAGGCATGCAGTACAAGAAAATGTTATCATATCCGGCAACTTAATTTCTATGAGCAGGTTAGCGTGAACAGGTGAAGATCCAACCCTACTGGTAATTGGTTTGCCAAAGTTATGATCTCTGGCATTTACTGCTTATGGGACCTTGCAGGCTCGGGAAAGATCTACTTTGTCTGGCTGTCCACCTCCAAGAAATAGTACCGTGGTTCAAGCATTTACAAATCTCACCTAACCTAACACCTACCCTTCTGCGTCCTCTTCAACCCCTAATCTTGCATGTATATGTAATGTGTGGACGGGGAAAGGAAAGAAATGTTTCGTGAAAAGGTTTTCTTATAATGTTTTGATTTGCAGTGAGCATGATTGAACAGTAGGTCTTCTCTTTTTCAACTCTAATTGTTTTGTAAATGCTTAGTTTAATGTAAGTTGTTGGTAATAAAAAAGTAATGGGGGAGGGGAAAAATGGATATATCATCCCCAAATCAAATTGTACGGCATAAAAATTTTTAATACTAAATCTTAATATATATATATATATATATATATTTTATATATATATATATATATATATATGTATATATATATATGTATATAGGGAAAATAATTTGTATGCTTTGATTACAGCCTTTGGATTCA
Source organism: Piper betle (assembly GCA_033002965.1). Taxonomy (NCBI): domain Eukaryota; kingdom Viridiplantae; phylum Streptophyta; class Magnoliopsida; order Piperales; family Piperaceae; genus Piper; species Piper betle. The sequence continues at coordinate 96,411 of JAURVB010001129.1, read as the reverse complement.
ATCCAACGGCTGCAATCAAAACCCTCCACCCGCTGCCTCTGTTTCCCGCCAGGAGGTCGCCGCCGGCGCTTCTTCATAGGTCGTCGCCGCCGCTCGCCAATATCTGCCGCCCCTCCATCCCTTTCGCAGCCTGCAGCAGGAGGAAACAGACGAGGGAGTAGCGCATGGCCTCGTGCACCCTCGTTCGGGAAGAGGGTCCGGCCAATGCTCTGCATCGCCTCCTGTTGCCGCTTGCTTCCACCATGAAGTCACCCAAACCGAGTCCCACCGGTGTTCGTCGTCGCGGTTTCCGGGAAAAATCGAGAATTAAGGAAGTTGCTGGCTGGAAAGGGAGAAAACAGAGGGGCGAACGGTAGACTTAATGGATTTTTTCCGACCAACGGTTGTTCCCAGCCCCGCCGCGCGGTGAAAAGTTAAATGACTGTTTGTTCTAAAAATCACTGTTTCTTTGCAAGCCTTTGTTGTTAATCTGTTTTATCGTGTAGATTTGATTATTAATTATTGGCTTATACTAATTATGGTTTTTGATATAAGATTTGTTTTCATTACTGAAGTACTCTCATGTCTTCCCCTGCATTACCTCAGTGGCAAGACAAAGCTAGCAACTTCATTTCAGTCTCAGGCAAGTGTTTTCGAGCTATAATGGTCAAAATTTTGCTAACGTAAAAATCATTTATTTTGAAGTTTTAAAAAATAAACGATGAAGCAATGCTAACATGATGGCATCACGATCATTGTGGAGGAAACACTCTGCAATCTTTTCAATGGCATCCTGAATAACATAACAGGCAGATCTTTCTAACTAGTTTACGTGAATAAAGGTGCACGTATGCTCATTCACCGAGTGATCTCTAGGGAAACTCTAAGAAGCTACAGTTTCCCTAGAGATCACTCGGTGAATGAGCATACGTGCACCTTTATTCCCTACAGTCGTGGGAATCTGCGGGAGAAGCTACCTCTCTTGCAACATTAGCATGTACGGGCACTAAGTGAGGACGACAAGTTACCCTACAGAGAAAATAAATGTAAGACTTATGCAATATACAAAGCTAGAAATTAGATGCAGGGATGGATCTTACAATTTAATGTAAGTTTACATCTTGTAGAGGGCTTGCAGCCAAAGAGCCCACCCTCCTAGCTTCCCAATCATTGAGCTCTTTTCATCCAACTATTTCGTTACTAGGTGCATCGTTGTTGACCAAAGCCTCACTTGCACTGCCCTGCTTGCCACTTTCCTCTGTTTCGTAATTGGACTTCTCAGCATTAGTTTCTTGGTTGAAACCAACCACATCTCTCGCCGATCCCAGATGATTTTTAGAGACTAGTATGAACAAATGAATGATGCTATGCTGATACTTGGATCCATCTGCATTAAATCAATGACTCCACTTTTAGTTCCATAATATCAAAGGATGAGTTTTTCACTTCCAATGCAAACATTGGTAGTGCAAAGCTATATTAGCTCCTTTCCCTAATGATATGATTCAACAATGGTATAAAGAAGAGTAAAGATGTGATCCCAGTTTGAAATGAAAAGCATTACAATTTACTATAAAAAAGTTGAACACCTTTGTTCTTGCAATAGTTTTTACTTCAAAGTTCCTTTTCCACATATTCAACATCTGTTCATGCACTGCTAACGATCCGATCTCATAGCCCAACTGCATAATTTTTAATAAGAACAATGTCAATAGCATACTTGCTTCAAGAACACGGTGACAGATACAAATACATTACCAGAACTGCAGTTCTAGGACCTGACAGGGCATGTATTGTTTGCAAGAGTGGCTCCAGAAGGTGCTCAGCATAAACCTTAAATTGATCGGGAATGTTAAAAGAGTTTCACCAACCATATAAAAGTCATGTCACCATTAACAGAAATTCCAGTATTGATGATAGCAGTGCAGAGTAAAATTTTGAATGAAACTTGAAGCCAAATTACATATAATGTAACTATTGCATACTATAGAAAATTATATATCATATATTGCATACTATAGAAAATTCATCGGCATATGGTCAACCATATCACTTTCACCTGATAAACTATTACCTATCTAGTGTGTGGTCAATAAGTTTAACTATCTTTCAGGTAAAAACTTATTTTTCTCAAATTTATGTCCAAATTACTTAGTAATCCTCTACATTTATAGTTTCCAATAAACTCATCAACAAGGGTCAAGATGATAGATCATGTAATATATCAATCAATGAAGGCAAAATAATATATCAATCAATGAAGGAAAAATGAAAATTCAATTTTCTTAAATGAATTTTATCGATGATCAAAAACATTAAGTTAAGCCTGCTTACAACTCACCAAACCGGCTAGACTACAACTTGCTCCACGTTTTATAACACGCTTCCCTTGCAACTTGCCGCCACAAAATTATACAAACATTAACCCATAAACAAATATAGACTATTATGGTTAGTTGATTGGATATTTCTCCCACATCACACCAAGCACGTGTATAAGATTGATTAAATTATGTAAACCACTATTTCATCCAAAACCATAGGACCTATACCTCCATACAAAAAATACCAACCTCAGATGAAAGTAAAAGACCAAAAAAGTGAAGAGTTAAGAAAATCGAGGTTCCAACAAGATCAAAAGAGATTTCTAGTATTATTGTACAAAAGAAAGCTAAGTGCAGTTGAAGTGGGGCATAATAGTGCAGAATAAAGCCTATTTAGTTTCAGCAATATCGTCAGCTTTCACATGGATCCGTTATCTTTCACTTGGATAATTATGAAGAATAGATGTTTACGAAAAAATTGAATCCTTAAGCACTCAATTCTGATTTGAAAAGTGACATATATATATATATATATATATATATATATATATATATATTCTTATTTGAAACAGTTCAAAATATTTTAACATAAGAAATTTTACGAACACCATGGACGCATCCTGGACAGTGGTACCCGAATGTTTTGAATTTGGGTCCTGAACAATGACACGCACTCAATCATTAAATATGATTTTTTCCTTAAAACGCAGAGTGCATTAAAGGTGTGCAAAACTGAATGTTCAGCTTCCGTTTCCATAAATATTGCTTATTTTCTTCTGCTGTCAGTTACCAAATGATTGGTGTTTAGGCATGCAAATAATTGCCTTACAGCATTGAATAATACGAGTTCTTATAGGCATATGCCCTTCAGAATACCAAACCCTCTTCTTTTCCGGCTTGACTATTAGTACAAGACTTAATTAAGGTTTAAAACTTAAGATTTATGTTAACATACTCCAATTTTTGCCAACTTATGCCTGTTACTCAATTTGATCAAGTCAAATAAGTAATAAACCAAATAAAAATTTAACAACACTTTTACCGCAAGAAGAATAACAAATACGAGCCTGAGAAAATTGCAGCTGGTTACCCAAAACCTCAATGCAAACAGCAGATGTAGCTGGAGAGTTTAGCCTGTAAAGACATTTCAATCCTTGCAAACGAAATACAGTTCCAAACCTTTGACATCAAAAGGAAAGGAATTTTCCTCATCTAAACCAATACAATCAGTATTTCAACCATAAAATTTGACTCTATGCCAAAGTGAGCTCTTATACTGAGAGAATCGTAATATCAACCAAATACAAAACAACCATAAATCCTATGATTTATCAAGCGATCCACATAATCAAGCGAAATAAAGAAGACAAAGGCAATCCATTAGACACAAACGATGAAAAAATAACTGATACATCCACATCAGAATTCTCAAGCTAGCATTATAAACCCAGATCAAAGAACAATAATAACACACATTGAAAATAATTCCCCAAAAATCCAAGATTTCACACTTATGTTCAATAAAATGTCCATCTTGAGATAGATCATGTACTTGATGTCTTATTACCTATGTGCACTCACAACTTATATTTTATGGAGGTCATACTTACTAAATTAAAAACACAGTACATTTGCTTGTACATTGAAAATCTTTAGATGTACAATACCATAAAAATTGGTATCACATCTACTCCCCCATATCCAATATGTTGAAGATTGTTTATAGATTTTTAATTTTGGTCAATTAACTAATTTTAAAGAAATAACTTTGTCTTTCATGTTCTATTTAGAATGGTTTACAAAAAATGAGAGCTAAGCTTGAACATTGTGGAATATCTTTAAGGATAAAGAGTGGTGACTAATATAAACGTGAGTTTCTACTCCTCTCGTGGACATATTTTTATATACAATCATAGTCAACCCACCCATAGGACTCCTTGAGTGTGTTAAAATACTACTCCTTGAGTGGCAAGCCCAATGTGTCAGTAGACGTAGTCCTTATAGCCAATTTGGTTTTACGGCCCAATTAGCTTTAAACAAATTACCATTTATTAAATTTTATTATGTCAATTTTAAAATTTTAATAAAAATACGTTTTATCATCTTTGTATGCTTTGTCGTTGATTGGGACCTACAACTGAATTAGTTGTAAGACTTTGCAGTTTATTATTACTCTAATAATTAATCACATAGAGTTTGACGATTTTGCATGTATGTGCTTTCAAGTCTTGTTTATTCTGCTTAAAAATTAGTCTTGCCTATTTTGATTTTTATTGGAACATCCATTAATGTTTAATAAAAATGTTTTACATACACTAAGTTGAATAATAGCATAGCCATGGTAAATAGTGTAAAAACCGTCCCAAATAGAAACTCCTACAACTATGGAGAGTTGTAGGGCCTAGCTACAGGCCGGCGATAGGTTGTTGACATCATTTAATGGTTGCCAGCCACACGGCAATTTCAACATGTGGCCCATTTGATAGGCGCGTGGGGAGGAGGTAACCATTAAATTAAATAGGCCGCGCGCATGGCCATTAAACTAAATTGACACAAATATACACGTTTATGACTATTGTTGTGGTAATATTTTTGAAAAATTTTAACACAATTTTACAGTGCAATATACCCGTTTTAAAAACTTAAATAAAAAATGTATCATATCCACAATTTTCACTAAATATACTAAAAAACAGTCATTTGATTCATAAGGTTATTCAATAACCACAACCATTCAATTTCAGATAATTTGACACGAGCACAGGACACCGCAGCTACATCAAACATGGATTAAAAAAATGCCAATTTTCCCCAATTTTCATTGTTAATATTAAAAAAATCATTTCACATCTGATAATTCTTTTAAAAACCCATAATATCTACAGTTTTCATTATCTGCGAGGTTTGTAATATCGGTTTTGGCCGAAATATTGGAGATACATCAAAGATATGCCTGCAATTATGGGGAAAACTTGAAATGCATATAAATAATTCTTATAAGATAGAGATGATTATTCTATAACATATGAATGCATAAAAAACAACTTAGTTGATGAACAATAATATATATTAAACTAAGATAACTGCTAGCTTACTTAGTTGATACAAATCAGTTAATATTAATAAGCTAGTAATAATCCACTAAGATTAAAGGTTAACTTACGCAGCACTTAATAACAAGATTAAATAATTAATCTAAACAAAATTAAAAGCTACCAAATAATTAAGGTGGTAACCAAAGTGCAAACAAAGTAATTAGGTGCAAATATGGCAGGCTAATGGGTTAATGGGTCCAAACAACCAATTTAATGTAGATGGGTTGATAGGTTTGACTCCCAAACAAAAGGGGGTGACTCGTATGCATGGAGAAACCATTTTTTGTCTCGTATTGACGATTTCCAACAAAAATTTTAATAGATAACAGTGATAGAGGCAAATTTGATTTCTCCACCAGATATCGTTTTGATTAATTACAACACAGCTCTCTTCTTCATCTGAATTCTGATTTGAAAATTAGAACTTACCCATTACATTTCCAAAAGAAAAAAGGGGTGGAAAGATATATTAGCATATACAAGAACAACTATAATTGTCAGTACAAAATTGTTCAAAAGAAGAACCAAGTGTGGAACTTGGGATTACAATGCTTTCTGAATTTCTCTTAGAGAGAACTACATCTTATAAGAATCTGACACATCTGAATTTCTCTTCTAAGGCGATATACAATCTGATAACAAACTAAATGATAACTAAAAGTTCATAAAGTAAAAGATGTTCAAAGAGTAATTGTTCTCATGAACTTGTCACAAACGAATATTGCTTATATGCAAAAGATAGGGTATGATTCAAGAAGTTTTTAAGAACCGAGTATACGTTTTCCACGATTTTGATTCCATCTGAAAATCCTAACACGTTGGGAACGACCAAAAATAAAAAAAGTCATAAGAAAACACATCACTAAGAACCCTGATTTCAAAAGCATTACTGCGGCCATAGTATGAATAAAGCTCGATCAAGAAGAAAAAAAGCGTACTCTCTTTAATCCACCCAATATAGCCAGAAAACCTTAACTTATTTGCTTTTAACATAATAACCATAGTTTCAATTGATTACACACAGCAAAATTGCAAAACCAAAAAGAGTAGAAATTTAAACGCGACAATTGTAACATGCAAGAACTTGACGAAGTTGCAACCAAGAACATGTCAATGATCTCGAACCAAAAGATATTAGATTTCAAAACGCACAATTTCAGAACCGTCAAGTAGAGAAAAATTACACGAGGGAGAGAGATATATTCTCCAACCATCCACCTTCTGAGAAACAAAAGGAATCTACAATATTAAATCACACTTGCAAATTAGAACTTACAAAAGTCTTATCCAAGAACAAACTAGTGAAGTAAAGAACTTTACAAAACCATATACAATTGCATAATCATGAAGTAAGGAAAAACCCTTGGGGATTCAACTCAGTAAAAGTTCACACCTTTCTGAAAGACCCAAAAAAGTACTTTCAAGAAACCATTAAAGAAGAAGAAAAAGATGCAAGTACTTGCAGAAGTTGCCCCAAGAACATCCCCAACTACATGCAAAACCCTAGGGGAGGTTATCCAAGTAGACCTTTTGGTAGGCAATATCAACATCTATATCAATATGCAACACCTCCAACCCAAGCTTCTTGCCCTCCACCACCATCTTCTTCCCTTCCCCCACGAGCTTCTTGGCCAAGTACTCCCTTGCCCCGCTCTGCTGAGCGAGGAGCTGCTCCGCCAACCTGCCAAAAACCACCAGGATCCTCTCTTCGTCCTCCAACGCTTCCATGGTGGTGGTCATCGTGGTGAACTTGGTCATCATGTCGCCGTCGTCGGTCTTCGTCACCGGGCGACCGAGCTTCTCCAAGTAGGGAAGGTTGCCCGGCGGGTACACCTCGTTCAACTTGACGTCGATGAGGGTGTCCCAGTCGTCGCCGCCGGTGAGGGCCATCAAGGCAGCCTTGATGGTGTCGGAGAAGAGGTTGCAGTAGACCTGGGCGAGGTTGTATGTACCCGGGATGGTGTCGTTTGTCACAGGTCTAGTCCATGGGACAGGACGGGACTAGGGTTTGGTGGTTGTTCCTAGCGTTCCCGTGTTCCAAAGGGGTGACCGGGGTTGCCCTAGTAGTGAAAACAACTGGTCATGCTAATCCGTGTTGAAGATGAAGGTAGATGAACCATGGTGCACGTAGCTGACTGAGCATTGCAGCGAGTAAAGTGTCGGTGACAGCAAGTATCGGCATATGCAGTGGGAATGGAGTATGTGGCTGGGTTCGAGCAAGCAATAAACCTCAATATGCTAATTGGGTCGTGAATTGGGTCCAGGCGGGTGCGGTTGACCGAGCACTATGGCTGGGAGTAGTGAGCAGGTTGGCACAGGCATCGGCAGGCAATGTCGAGCAAGTTACCGATCATGGATGAGCAGCGCGAATCGAGTAGCATGACCGTGTGGGCGCAGGCGGTAGCGAGCGCAGCGTGCGTGACCGAGCTGTAGCGGGCGGGATGTGCGGTAGGGGCGCTGTGCGCAATCGCAATGTCGAGCGCAGGTTCATGAGCGCTAGCGACTGTCGGGCGTTGGGCGAGTGATGCTGTGATCTAGCGGTGGCGATGTCCAGTGTTTGCAGTGGTAAACTCGGGAAGGACGTGAGGTTGAACAGATGACCGAACCAGTGCTAGGGTCGAGCCACGGTGCGAGACACGGTGCCTAGCAGTGCAGCCAAAGGTTTTGGCCAAAGTTAGTTGCGGATGAGGTGTATTAGATCTTTGGGAAGATTACAGTATTCTATCCATATGCACGAGCAAGGATTCCAGCAATAACTTGGACGACAAAGATGAGAAGCGTGGAGAATTGGACGCGTGATCTACCAAGAGAATATCTTCAGGGCTTGGAGATAACTACACGGGAGTAGACTACAAAGTGGACGGATTCTTGGAGAAGAAAAAGAATCGAGTAATCAAGGAATCGTGCCTTGAGCAACGGACACTTTGAGAGAATGCATTGGGTGAATTACGGTGAAGTGCTGTATGGAGAAGTGCTTGCTGCAATCTAGTAAGGGAGACGGTGAAGTTGCTGCAGCCAGGTCTTCGTTTAGAGTTGGAACTTCACGGTGCAGGGGTGCCTTCGTCGACCAGGGTTCTAGGTACACAATTCTGCGATCTACACAACCGAGTGCTTTTCAGGTTGAGTGAATTGCATGTAACAAGTTTATCTAGGGGGATGACTTGAGGGTTGTGGTGAGGAGTATTTGTGAGCGGGGTTTCCTTTAATTCTCACAGCCTTCCTATCGGGAAAGAGGGTCAACGTCATTGGGGTTTGCATGTCCACGATGAACAGGTAGTCAGGGAGAGATTACTTGAAATCCTTTGTTCAAGTTTGCAATAAAGTTTGGAACAGGGGTTCCGTAATACTGTTATGTTGACAATAGTGTTGGTGCCGGGGCAGGTTCTGTTGGATTCCAGAACTAGTCAATTCCGTGTACTAGGTAGCGGTAGTTGAGGTTGTCGATAGCACTGAGAATTGCTTGGCGTGGTGGTAGTCGCAAGTCGTGGCATTGTTGTGCACGTGTGATCGATGAGATAGTTGTTGTGCCGTGCCAGTAGCCGATAGGATTGCTGCATGCATTGTGCTAGTCGGGTGCAATGGCAAGTCAGGTTGGTGTTTATGTGAATTTGTTATTTACAGCCTACATAGGGAACACATTTTTGGTTGCCTACTTGTGGAGGGCTGGCATTTCCAGGGGGAATACGTCGCGCGTGGTATCTTTTAGGGTGAAAAATTGTACCCTAGAGGAATCCCGGGACACGTCCATGGCCAAGATCAATAGAAGGGGTTGTATCGAGAAGGGAGGGATAGAATTATGCGATCAAGAGATAATTTCTTGTATTTATCATATTATATATATTTTATTATTATAATACAGGGCGGTATGTGGGAATCTGGAAATTGCCTAACGATTATCAATGTAGGGAACAATGTATGCTATGACATGTATTTAGATGGAAAATTGGTGTCTAACTTTAGCACAAAAATACATATTTTTTAAATTAGGAAAGATTAGTTTTCTAAGAAATACAATTTTGTTGAGCTTGAAGAAATATAGCAATGTGATATGAATGAATGTCTGAATTTCGTTCTTGATCGTATTCTTTATCATGTTTTCCGGCTCAATTCTTTAATTATTTTCCCATAAAAACAATCTCTTTATAGCATTTAACCTAAGACTTTATTTGGTTAGCATGAAAAAAAAGTAAATGATATGAAAATTTTAAATGAGCAACTTTACTAAAATTACTATATATGTAATATATTTTTAAGAAAATTTGTACTTTTACATTGTGTTTTATGTTCAAAATAATTATGATTATCTTTAATAAACCTACCTTTTTTATCTAATGAAATAAGAAAAAAAAGCATGGAAGAGCACATAGGTAACTCATAAAATGTAATCATGATTATTTTGTACTTTTATTTGGATATAATCATACTTAATTTGTATACAAAATAATTAATTTGATGTTACTTTTTATATAAAATATATTAAATATAACTACTTTTGATAAAGGTTGACTATTTTAAAAAATTTATATTTTTTACACTATTTTTATGCCAACTAAATAAACCATAAGTAATTTTGAACGGTGAAATATATAATTTGTTATTGGAAATATAAATCTTGCTTTATGGAAAGGTTGAAGTTTATTATAGTTGACCAATGTAAATATGGAGGTCAAATTATTTTAAATTTTAAACTACACTACGTGTGCCAATCAACCCCCTTTCATTAAAGCACATGAAGTTTTTCGTTCACATCTCATTTCAAACTTTTTGGTGCACGTTGTGGTTGATTTTAGCCTTATAATAATTTTATGAACCTATTAATATTTATTTAATTTCATATGAGCCTATCAATATTTAATAATAATAATAATAATAATTATTATTATTATTATTATCATTATTTTTTAGGAAAGTGTTGGATTATAACTCTTCCCAAATTCCGAATTTTAAAAATATTGATAATTATACTACTCAAATTAAAGTTTGTTACTTAATTTAGAGTTTTACATATTTTTATTTATTTATTTATATATTATCATTTATAATTATGAAAAAAACTTAGACTATAATGATCAATCTGAATTAAAAATATTTAAAAAAGTTAATTCTATTCAATTATTAAAAAATTTTATTTATTAAATTAAAATTAAATTACTTTTAATATTTATATACAACTTTATTTTTCTTGGAATTAATCAAATATTTATTATTTTTATTTTACAATAATACAGTAATATTTTTAAAATTAATTTGAAATATTTTTAATATATATTATTAATAAGTTTCAAATATCCCTTTGGCTTGTGTTATTTAATGTTCCAAATAGCTTATTTTAAAAAATACAGTAATATTTTTAAAATTAATTTGAAATATTTTTAATATATATTATTAATAAGTTTCAAATATCCCTTTGGCTTGTGTTATTTAATGTTCCAAATAGCTTGGTCTAAACTTCTCAAAATATTTAAAATTTAATATATCTAAGCTATAAATTTAGCTCATATTCTATGTAGCCTAACTCCAAAATCTTCTATTTGTTTTCAAAAAAAGTTTTTCTAAATTTTGAGAGATACGGCTGTTAGGGCCATCTTTCAACAATAAGCTGTCCGCCGTTCTGGTTTTAATAAAGCTCAATTTAGTTCGGTATTTTTGGTTATTTTTGTTTTTGAAAAATGAAGTATATTTCCCTTACTTGATGTATTTTACCTCTGCTCATTTTATATTAGACAAATATGATCTTAACCATTTTATTTTTGTAGAAAGCACTTATTACAAAAATAATAAGAATATGAGAACTCTGGAGTGTCATGCATTTAGGACAGGAAAGATATGTGGGAGACATATGTGGCTGAAAATCATTTTACTTTATATATTAAGCATAATTTTAAAACTCTTTTTTTATTCCAAAAACTCCCCGAGTCAACTTCACTCCGTAGGTTACCGTGTCAAACTCCATAAATAATTCTATACTGACTAATTTTATAATTGAATCCGCGAGTCAAATAATAAAAGTTATTAAAACATATTATCCATCTTTTAGATTCGCTATATCAATACTTCTAAGTAATGTAAATTAATATATTTATCAATTTCAAGTGTCAAAAGATTAATATATATTAATTTCATACTCTATTTATTTATATAATTAAAATTTTTATATAAATAACTCCGAGTCAGTTTGGAGTCTACTTTGAGTCAATTCTACTCCATGACATGCCATGTCGAGCCTCAGTCTTGAGTGTTTAAACTATGATATTAAGTAGATCCTTAATGAAGAATATGTAGAAAATTCAACTTATTAATAAATAAAAAAAGTTTATTTGCTGGCAATAATTCTATTAATATTTAATGAAGAAGATAATTATAAAAGAAATTTTTCCTAGTAATTAATAATAATAATAATCTTAAATTAACTACAATAGAAGAAAGACTTAAAATACAATATAGTGAAAAAAAACCCTAGTGCTTTAATTTAAGGGTTTGATAAGCATTAATCAAAATATAATTTCTTGATTTTATGACAAGATATACAAAATTTTACATGGAAGTGTATAGGAAAGCAAAACAAATATAGAAAGTTCAAAATTAGAAGACATGACCATTGTTTGGATTAAACCCAATTCCCAATAAAATTATAGAAGCAAAATCTTCTTTTTTACCAATCTCAAAGCTTCTCTCTCAGCAACAATTTTATGACTACGTACTAAACATTAATGTTGAGATATGACATCAACCAGACAAATCAAAAGCAAAAAGTACGTGATAAGCCCTAGGGGAGGTTGTTCAAGTGCACCACACTACAAATAATATCAACATCTATCGTTCGGTGCAAGGACTCCAGCCCCTTGCCTCCAACACTCCACCATCCTCTCCCTCAAACACTCCCTGCTCTGCGGCGTCACCAACCTCTCCACCGGTTGAGAAAAATCCCCAAAATTGGAGATTAACCACAGCGAACAAAAGTAACCTCTCCTTTCGGTGCTCGTCCTCCAGCACTTGCATGGTGGTAGCTGTCACGGGGCCAATTCTAAGGCACAAATTTTTGCGCTAAAAACCACCCTGTGGGGTGTATTTCTTCCTGGAAACACCAGCCCTCCACAAGCACACAGCTAATCACCAACAATATGACTATAGGAAGCAACCCATATCACAATTCACAGCAAACTAGCACACCCGATACCCTTTAGTACGCCCAGCTGCTAGAATACAAAATGAGGCTAACGGCTACCACAATTCAAATACCGATCAGTAACTTGATAGCAACACACCAGTAATCGCATACACAGCGTACCAAGCATAATAGCAATCAACGCATCGTGACCAAGCCCTTTCTCGATTCCTCACAAATCCTCGAATCCCAGAATTCGGATCTGTGCTCGGCACCACAAAGCAATAGCGTCGACAACTACAATTTACGGGAACTTTTCCCAACCTTTATTTCATTCAACAGAAACAAGGAATACAAGTAGCCAATCTACCCTGATTACTTAAACCTTGTGGACAAGCACACCCCACAACTTAGTCTTTCTTCCCGATCAAAGACAATGAGAACTACAAGCAAAACCCCGCTCACAAGAGTCCTCACCTCACAACCCCACGTCTGCCCCCTGGCTTGACGTGTTTACAAGCAATAACCAGCAAGTAGGTCGTGATCCAAGAAGGCCTACCTCGATCACAAGTCAACAATCCAGCGTGAAGCTTTGCTCAGCAATGAACAACCCCGGGCCTTCACTATGTTGGCTTCTTTGACCTCGGTTCTCTTCTTCCCTAATGTGAAGAGCGTCCTTCCTTGTCTAAGAACACGAATTCTCAGATCCCCCTCTAAGAACACGTCCACTCCCCTTTAGATTGCAATCTGCGTTCTCCAGATCTCACAAAGATCCTTAGTTGCATCCAACACCAAAAGTCGGCCACATGCAGATATTGGTTTATCCAGCAAGTCCCCTACTCGCCTTGGACTCGTGCAAAGATGCGTATTGGCTAAGTGGCTCACCCCTGGCTCGGCCCTAGCCAACACCTGGTCACCAAACGTCACCGCTTGTCGTTCCCAGCACCAGCCGCATCCCTGTACCAGTATTCGGCTTCACCGCTCGGAACCATGCACTGCTCGGCCACCTCTCTCAGAATATGGGACACCGGTATTCTGCTCGGTCGCGTCCTCGCCCTCTCGTGCACGCGATACCTCTACGCCGCTTGCTCGCTACACCACTCGCTTGCGCGTCCCAGAAATCTGCTCGGTATGCACATCAGTATGCTCGGTAGTCACCAGCCTCGCTCTGCCAATATTCGCTGTCCGCTGCTGGTAGCGATACTCAATCCTGGTGTTCGGTCATCTCCACCACGCTCTCGGTCCTCTCGATCACTGCCAGTGGCGACTCAAGTAGCGATCTCCCGATAAGCTGGATCCTGCTCGCACCTTGGAACTCCGACATCCTATCTTGAGGTTTCCTTGGCTCCCAGTATAGTGCCATGCTCGGTAGAAGCTGCTCCCCAACCGGATACACACCCTTGTGCTCGGTATGCCGCTCCTCTGATTACTGATCATTTTACCGCTACTATACTCGCTATTGGATACCGCTATTTGGATCAGTAACCTGACAACCTCTTTGCACCTTTGCCCGATCAGTACCTGCAACTATAACACAGATTAGCATACGGTAGGTTGTTTCACCACTCAGATAGTGCTCCACTACCCGTCATGAACGCTGGATGACTAGGGACAACCGCCAAACCCTAGCACCCAGTACGTCCATAGACTAGACCTGTAACAGTCCTCCCCCACCAATGAGAGCCGATGTCCTCATTGGATGGTTTAATCTCCCCCAATACTTCTTGATTTTATTCTCAAACTTCTATAAGTTCTATGCCTTTTCCCAACTAGCCTCGCTTCTTGATTCCCCCTTCCACTTAATCAGATACTCAGTCCTCACATTTGTAGCACCACGGCCAAACTGCCTATGCTCCAAAATCCTACCCACCTTCTTCTCATACTGTTGCCGGACAGTAGGTGGAACTCACTTCGGACGAGCTCTTCTCGAATTGACCAAATCCTCATGGAATGGTTTAAGAAAGCTAACATGAAAAGTAGGGTGAAGTTTATACCTCTCAAGAAGCTTTAACTGGTATGCAACACTCCCGATTGCCTTCTCCACCTCAAAAGGACCATCATACCGCTGCACCAATGCCTGATGCACCTCGATACTACAGATCTTCTTCCATATTTGTGGCGTGAGCTTAAGCATCACTTTGTCCCCCATGCTGAATGAAACTGGCCTCCTCCTCAGGTCAACATACTTCTTCATTTGACTTGTTGCTTTTGCCAACGAATCCACTGCATCTTCATACAGCTCCTGCCTATCTCTGGCAAATCTATATGCAACTGGACACTTCACTCTAACTCCCTGCAGAGCAAACTTGTGTGGTGTCAGAGGCTAATAGCTAGTAGCAACTTCAAACAGACTAAGCCCTGTTGCTGAAGAACGGTCTAGATTGTAGCAGAACTGTACCGCATCAAGAAGCTCCAACCAGTTCTTCTGGCTGGCTGCACAAAGTGCCTCAAGTACTCCTTGAATAGGGCATTTATCCTCTCTGTCTGCCTGTCAGACTGAGGATGGCTAGCTGTAAAGAAATTTAATTACTCCCCAATAAACTGAACAATGATGTCTAGAACTTTCCAGTAAATCGGCCATCTCGATCGCTCGCAATGTCCGCCGGTACTCCAAAGTACTTTACCACATTCCTAAAGAACAAATCAGCAGCAACCTTGGCTGTGTATGAATGCTGCATTGCTGAAAGGACAGCGTACTTAGAGAATCGATCCACCACAACTAACACTGTAGACATTCCCCTCACCTTGGGGAATCCAGACACGAAGTCCATCGAAATCGAACTCCACGGTCTCATCGGTGTAGGTAGAGGATGCAACAACCCTACCTCTGATCTCCTCTCCACCTTTATCTTGCTGGCACACCAAACAAGACTTGACGAAAGCCTCTATATTGGCCTCCATACACGGCCAATAGTATACCCTAGACATTAGGGCATACATCCGGTCCCGTCCCGAATGTCCAGCCCACCAAGTATCGTGGGATTCCTCCATTAGCTTCTGTCTTAGTCTGCCAGTAGAAACATAGAGTCATCCCCCACTAGCATAGACTATTCCATCATCCAACCAATACTTTCGAATCAAACCCTCGCTGATTCTGCAACTAGTTTCTTGTATTCCAGATCAGTTCTAGCCAACCTCGGACCTGTCTCCGTAGCTCGGTCTCAATCTTTGACATAGCAGCTATCACCCCCGTGTTTTTCTTGCTCAGTGCATCTTCAACCTAATTGGACTTCCCCGGTTGGTGCAGCCACTCAAAACATATTCAGCCAAAAATTCCTACCACCTTGCCTATCTCAGTGATAATTTTTTCTGAGTCCTGAAGAAGGTGTTAGCTACATTGTCTGTGATAACAATGAACTTTGACCCCAAGAAGTAAACCCGCCTAACTCTGAGACAGTGCACCATGGCCAACATCTCCTTCTTGTGTGCTGAATACCATGTTTCTGCCTCCTTTAGCCTCCAGCTCTCGAAAGCTATGGGATGACCTCCCTGCTGAAGTACACCGCACACGGCCTTGTCTAAAGCTTCTATAACTACCTCAAACGGTTGATCAAAATCCGACAATTTCAGTATCGGTTCTGATAATATAGCAGCTTTCAACCCTTCAAAAGCTGTCTGGCATTCTCTCGACCACTCCCATGACTTAGTCTTCCTCAAGAGATCAGTCAATGGCGGCACTACATGGTTGTACCCATGTATGAACTTCATGTAGTAATTGGCTAAACCCAGAAAGCTCCTCAACTCCGTCAACTTGGTCGGCGCCGGCCACTGGACTATGTTGTACCGAACTGTGTTTGCTTCACCGAACCCGATTAAACTCAAGCAAAATGAGTAAACCGGGCTCTGATACCTGCTGTCACGGGGCTAATTCTAAGGCACAAATTTTCGCCCTAAAAACCACCCTGTACGGCGTATTTCCTCCTGGAAACACCAGCCCTCCACAAGCACATAGCTAATCACCAACAATATGACTATAGGAAGCAACCCATATCACAATTCACAGCAAACTAGCACACCCAATACCCTTTAGTACGCCCAACTTCTAGCATACAAAATGAGGCTAACGGCTACCACAATTCAAATATCGATTAATAACTTGATAGCAACACACCAGTAATCGCATACATAGCGTACCAAGTAATCGCATACACCAATAATCGCATACATATTATTTTCAACCAAAATATCAATTTCTTGTTTAAGTTATTTAACTAAAATTTGCTACATATTCTCTAAATATTATACTAGATTATCCTTTCATTCCTATCTACTCTTATTAATAAAAGGGAAACTCAAGACTAGCCTACGATTAAAAGTAAAAGAATTAATCAATTAAAATGTAAAACAAATGTTAAAAAATACAATAAAAATACCTCTTGGAGATAATCATAAGCTCAAATCTTGCTAACCTAAATTTCTTTAAAAAATAATAAAAATACCTTTCATAGTAGAAGGTTTGTAGTTCGAACTCGAGCATATTTCAACTTCTAACTTCTTAAGAATCTAATTGTTTTAAAAAAATAATTATAATTCATCTTTTTATTCAAATAGAATATATCTTTAAAGACAATCACAATTTATATCTAAGATAATAAATTATTACAATCTATCTCATTATTCAATAAGAGTTTATGTATAAAATTAAAATTTATCTAATATAGGCAGGCTAGACATCTTTCCTAGTTTTTATAAAAGTATATTGTTTATAACTAAAAATATTAGTTACTTATTCATGAAATTAAATTAAATTATCATTGTATCATTTTATTATTATAAATAAGATCTGCTACCTATTATTGTTATAAATATTATTATTATCCTTTTACTATTATAAATAAAAGTAAGAAATTTAAATTATCTAAAATTAAAACCTATTTTAAGTTTAATCAATTTTAAGTAATTAAAATTATAATTAAAATAATAATAACAATATTTCAATATTTCCAAAATGAAAAATTAGATTAGACTATATAAAAAAATATTTACTATGTTACATTATTACCAAACAAATCAAGTATTGCAAATTATAAATTTAATAGATACGACTATATAAATAAATAAATATATATATATTATGAAACATTATCATGATACAAATCAAGTATTATAAATAAATATTATAGATAAAATTTTTCATTAAAGTATATTATATTTTAAAATCTATATCACTTAATAATAATCATATTCACGTCTACACAATATTGCGTAGGTAAGTGACTACTTAGGGGTTAATAAAAAGCTATTTTTATACTATTTATATCTATTTCTACTATTTTATATAGCTCGACGTTTTTTTAAAAATTTTTGCTCTCACTGTATTTCAATTTTTTCTTGCACATGGTTAATTCAGGACTTACAATGATTAAGTAATCCACACAATTATTTATGTGAGTCATGTGAGAGGATTAATAGTGACGATGATTATAGATGATAGGATTTGTGTTAATTGTTGGTAGATAATTTTTGCAAGGGTGTGGGTGCATCTAGGTAATAGGTTATGGGTTAATTACTTATTGGTAATAAGGATAATTGATAAAGGATTATAGTGATGTGAGTACATCTGTGTTTGGTTAGATAGATTATTAGAGAAAGAAAACAAAAAAAATTAAGAAAAAAAAGAAAGAGAAGAAAAACTTAATTTTCTTATCAATTTCTCTCGTGTATTTGGTGAGAAACGAAAGTAAAATTGTAAAACAACCATTCTCACTTTCTATCATTTCTTTGTAATTTATTGTATAAAAATAATTATGAAAGAGTTTTCCACCGTGATAGAAAATTAACTTCTGTTTTTCACATTTTCTTGCAAACCAAACAAACACAAAATGGACGAAAATATACTTTCCTCACATTTTCTCTCTCTTTCTCACAATTTAAACAATCTGAAAATTACGAGTCACATTAGATAAAGAGAATAGATGAGATTAAGGATGATAAGTACTCTATTCTCAATATCAACAAATACGTAAAGAAAACTAGTGGTTTAGTTAGGAGATAAGTTCATCTTTTTAATAATCAGATTTTATTAGCTGTTATCAATTTATTTTTTATTTTAATTTTTATTAACTGCTTTTAGTTTATTTTAGATTTTGCATTAACCAAAGGTAGTTTTTCCTATTATTTTTTAATTTTAATTTATTTCACCCTAACTATAATGATAGAGTAATTCTAATAATGAATTATTATTTATCTATTTTTCATGATTATTTCATATCATTCTTTATATCACATGATTTTACTCTGTTTTATTTTTTTTGCGTTATTTAACTTAAATCTGACTCTTTATCTCTATTTGATGCTCATCTATCTACCATATTAAATTTGCCTACATATATACACTACAAAGTACAAACACCAACCTTTCCCCTAGACAAGCTTTTACATTACTACATTAGAATAGGAAGGTATTTTTTATTATTTTTTTAAAATTTTAGACCTTTTTGTACGAACATGGTTAACCATAAAAATGGTGTCAAGACAAAATAAAATCAATTAAATAGAATAGATCTTTAAAGAAAAGACTCATGATAGTTATTTTGAGAACTATAAGCTTTGAATAGATAACTCATAGTGGTCATCAAACATGGAACAATGAGGACTTGAATTGGTAAAATTAGAAATGTGGTATGACATTGGAGCAAATCTTCAATAAGTGCAGCTAATAACAGATTTGCCATTGCACATATCAAACTAGAATTATTTGAGATTTTTTGATAAATTTTAGATAAAATCAAAGTAAAATCTTAATGATAAAAGAAAATCATCTAAAAGTCAGATTTGCACTTAATGATGCCAAGCATAAAAGAATATTCGTGTGTACTCCTAGTAATTAGTCATACCCCTTATTCTTTATAAATAGAGCTTTGCATTCTCATTTTTGACTCATAGATTGGAGACCTTGAAGAAAAATACGTCAAGTAAAAAATTAGTAGATTTTAGAAGAAGAATATATCTTCAAAGAAACGACTCGTGATAATTATTTTGAGAATTATAAAGCTTTGAACATATAACTCATATTGGTCATCAAACATGGAACAATGAGGACTTGAATTGGTAAAATTAGAAATGTGGGATGACATTGGAGCAAATCTTCAGTAAGTGCAGCTAATAACAGATTTGCCATTCCACATATTAAACTAGAATTATTTGAGATTTTTTGATAAATTTTAGATAAAATCAAAGTAAAATCTTAATGATAAAAAAATCATCGAAAAGTCAGATTTGCACTTAATAAAGTTGAGCATAAAAGAAAATTCTTATGTACTCCTAGTAATTAGTCATACCCCATATTATTTATAAATAGAGTTTCACATTCTCATTTTTCACTCATATATTGGAGACCATGAAGAAGAAGACGTCAGGTAAAATATTAGTAGATTTAAAGGAAGATTCAAATAAAGTCTGTTTGCCGGACCATCAATGTATTTTCAATTTTAAGCTTGTTTGAACCAAAATGTTAGTCTAACCTGGTTGAGTTCAAATTTGCCAAACTTGGTTTAGCTAGCTTGCTAGCCCAGCCTAGTTGAGTCACAAGCTTGCTCGGCTTACTTTAGCCACTTGCCAATTTGTACGGCATGGTTGACTCATAGACTCGCTCGGCCTACCGATCGACTTTCAGGTTCAGTTGAGTCCAAGGCGTGCTTGGCCTGGTTGAGCTCATGCACTCATTCGACCGGGTTTAGCTATGTGTTGGTCCTCATGGCTTAGTTGAGTCCACGACTTGCTTGGCTTTGTTGAGCCACACATTGATTTGTACGGTTCAAATGAAGTTCACAACTCACTCGTTCTACACAGGTATGAGTGCAAGGTTCGAGTTGAGTCCATGCTCAAACTTGTTAAGTCAGTTCAACCGGGTTTAGCTATGTGTTGTCCTCGTGGCTTAGTTGAGTCTACGACTTGCTCGGCTTTGTTGAGCCACGCATTGATTTGTACGGTTCAAATGGAGTCCACAACTCACTCGTTCTACGTACAGGTATGAGTGCAAGGTTCGAGTTGAGTCCATGCTCAAACTTGTTAAGTCAGACCACCACTCCACGGACGTCAACTCGGGTGGTCGGTCACGGCATTACTCGTGAAAGGTGCTCCTCATAATTAGACATTCTCTTTGTTGAGCCGCAAGTAGTGCCAAGCCCCTGTGTATTCAAGCACGAATTGTAATATACGGATGGAAGAATCCATTGTAAATGAGAATTTCTTTTGGGGGTGAGCATAATTTTGTTAAAACTAAAAACCGAATCAAACCAAACTTGAATTAACGATTCAGTTTGGTTTCAAAATAATTTGGTTTAGTTTTTGGTCAGGCCAAATGACAACCGGAGTGTATTTGATATTTTGGTTTGAAACCGAACCGAACCGAACCAAAATAATTGATTTTTAAAAAAATAAAATTCCCAAATCTATATTTCATCCTAATTATCATGAAATTATGATATTTATATGATTAAATTTAATTTATTTAATATGATATATAGTTATATACAATTAAAATTATTTATTAAATAGCTATGTTCACTAAAATAATGATATAAATTTAATTAAATAATTAATTTTTTATAATTTGGTTTGGTTCGATTTGGTTTAGTTTTAAAGGTAATTTAGTTTGGTTTGGTTGCGAAATCTGGAGACCAAATGGAGTTTGGTTAATTCGGTTCGGTTCGATTCGAAACCGAACTAACCGAATGCCCGCCCCTAGTTTCCTTGTAAACTTATGTGCCTCAAAGCATTAATAAAAGTTTAACATGGGCTATTTAACTGTGATACATTTGAGTAACTAAAAATAATATTTTTCTCTACGTCTTCTCCATTTCATTTTAGCTTAGGAGAAAAACTATAAATTTGTTTTCGTGTACTGACCAACGCCAGCTATCCCCAACCACACCATGGTGTCAAAAGTGAAGCCAGTGAAGCAACCAACAAATCCCAACAAATCCCAACGCCGTCTGGTTCGGTCTCCGATCTGATTCACACTTAAGCCAGTCCAGATCATGGTTGCATAAATCGGAATCGGAATCGGAATCGGTTTTCCAGTGAATCGGAATCGGAATCGGAATCGGTCTGAATCGGCCAGGAATCGGTTCAGTTGAATCGGTCCAAATTAATTTAATCAGTTATATATAATAATTTGACAATTTATAATATAAATATATTAAAATTAAGTATTGATGTTATTTTGATATTATTCTGTGTATTATAGTTTTTGATATTTTTAAATATTTTTTAAGATTTTTTTTAAATTATTTCGAATTAATTATTATTTTTGACTCGAGTTAGACTCGAGTCAACTTTTAATTACAAGAATGCCACCGTGCGATTTTTACCCCCGCCGCCACCGGCGGCCCGGTCGGCGGCGAGTCTCGCGGCGGCGATGTCGGAGGATGTCGGCAGCCCGGCCGGACGAACCGTCGGCGGCCCGGAGCCGGCGGCGGAGTCGGCGGCGATTCGTGCGTGCCCGATTCGGTCCGGCCACGGGTGGGCGGCGACGTTGCGAGGTCGGCGGCGAGGTCGGCAGCCCGGTCGGCGGCGAGCGCGGAGTCGGGGCCGCACGGCGGAGGCGGAAACCGGGCGGCGGCGGGCGGACGAGCGGCGGCGGTGTCGGGGGAGCGGGTTTGATTTTAGGTTTTTAAAATCCAAATTACCATTTTACCCATGCTTAAATAATTTAATAAAAATCATACCTAGGGTATTTTGGTAATTTCTTAAAAAAACCGGCCGATTCCGATTCCGATTTAAATCGGTCGGAATCGGCCGAAATCGGATCGGCGTGACGCCGATCCGATTTAAATCGGCCGATTTCTGCAACACTGGTCCAGATTGGAGCAATGCCTTTCTTCCAGTCCGATTCACCCTTTAGTCAAGTTCTGTTCAGAGCAACGTATGTCCCGGCTAGTAACATCGCCCATATCCTCAATAAATTTTTTTAGTTAATCGAATTTTGTAGACGTCTAGAGAGGCCCCAAAATCATAGCAATTATTTTGTTCATAGCAATATTGCATTAGAACATTCAATGTGTTATCACTTAAACTATGGATAACAACTTTTTCATTCAAAGAGAACTTAGCACATAGCAACTGAAAAATAACAAAATTTCCTCGTATGAATATGATCATATAGCATTTACAATTTACACGCTCAACAAAAGAAGCAATGTTGGTGCAAGAACTGCAACAGTAACAGTTTGTAAATGAATTTCGGACACAATAACTGCATCCTCAGAATACCAAAAATGGCATCTCACCAAGCTATAAAATGTACAATTGAACAAGTGAGGAACTAACCTCAACGACTAATCTGTCAAATTCTTCATATTCACAAGGCACTCTGTTGGACGAGACTAGATTTGGGCAAACAACGCTATTTCCAGTTCCGTCCGTCCCCAGGACTATTTCTGGTTCAATGCAAGCGGTAGAAATTCCATAACACATTATGATTTCAACCTTCGGGCTCTGCTCGCGACTACAAAACTTAACATTGTTACGCTACTCAATGAGACCTCCGAATGCCAGAAGGGCTGGACACGTTCCGTGAGCTCATGCTCGCCGTTCTCAAAAGCTTGCGAAACTCTGCCAAGCTTATTCTTCCATCCTTATCGATATCTGCTTCTTCCAGAAGTGGTTCAATAGAACCTCTCAAACCAGTATGCTAGATGTCACAAATGCCAGAGCTACTAATTAGATTTTCCTTTTTGTAAGCTTAAAAAAATTAGTGCATAAAAAACTTAAAAGCAGAGTGGTGATGACCAGGATAACAAATTACCATCCTGAGTTCCTCTGGGGTGATATATCCATCTTTATTGACATCAAATTTCTCAAAAGCTGCTTGAGAACGTAACAGCCATTTGCTAGAATCATGCTCCTCCATCTGATGAACATGTAAAGTTGCCACAACAAATTCAGAGAAATCTATAAACCCATCTGTGTTGCTATCCATCTGCACACAAAAACCAGTCAAGTCAATGCAGCTTCATGGTTGTGTTGCTATGAGACATGGCTTGTTTATCAAATTGAATAATTTTTGTTGCAAGAAATCATGATGTTTCTTTTACAAGATAAAGTGCATGCAAGTAACAAAGACTACACCACACACAAGTTACATGAAGATTACAATGGACAACATTTAGAACAAGACGAAATTTAATAATACAACATATTTAAACAAGCAAATGGCTGCTATAGATGAGCATTACTTCCGAAAAACTAATCCAATTTGAACTTACAGCTTGAAGTATCTCCAGGACACGTGGCTCCCTAAACCTCCAAGGAAGATCTTTTGCAAGGGCCTAAGAAGACAAACCATTCGATGAAATACATGACTTACAAAGCAAAAGACACAAAAAAAGAGCAAGAATTTATTTTTTTACATACTCCACTCCAATAATTCTCATGATACTAATAATTCATGGGCTATAAACAACCTTAATAAGCTTTGCTTGTACAGTGATTTGTGAAGATCTAAATAGTGCTAATAAAATAGAAAGGAACATTTTAATTTTACATGCACTTCAAGAAGTAAGAACATGACTATACATGGGGATGAGGACTGAGCTTTTTATATAATTTTCAAAAATGCCTTCAATTCTTCAAGATTTAATGAAGACGTGAGATATACATAATAAAGAGAAGAGCACTGATAAAGAACAGCTAAAATAAGAGTATGTCAGAATGTAGATACGCATAAATGAAAGACAAGGACGCCAACAACAAAAACAAAAACATTGTTCAATAAGTTTTGAAATAAGAAGCATGACAACCATTGGAGACTATATATCTATTATGCAGCTTATAAGTATGAATCATAAGTCTATCAACAGATTTTTTAAATCATATATAGCCCATTCACTCTACCAATAAGATACTAGAGAGCAAGGTGATAAAACATGAGTCAAGACACAGTATAAACGGACTTTTAACAGTAGAATGGTATTAACAAACAGAACCTGTCTCATTTCTTCAAGACTGATTGCACCATTTTTGTCAACATCAATTACATCAAACTGGTCACGGAGATCAGATAGTTCCTCATCATTTAATGTGCTAGCTAATGCCTGTTTGAATTTACAAGTAGACAGGGAATACCAAAGCATGAGACAAAATATATGAACATTTAAGTTCTTAATAGAAAGTGGGCCAAGATTATTCACTGTATGTTTTACCCGAAGTGCAAATTGCTTCAATCGACTATATTTGACAAACTGTCGCATGTTGGAAAGAACAGATATATCTAGTGGAATTCCTGATGCACTTCCCCTCTCTCACCCATGGATGTGCTGCATTTAAAATACCACCATAAATGAACCAAAATATAAAAGGAAAAGTTCAGGAGAATTAGAAGCAACATTTTTCCGTGCATTGTAAAAATATCAATGGCCACAACAAGTAAGCACATGCCATCCAAAAATATAGAAAAATCAACACTCAAGATTCTAAATGTCAATTGGGCACATACAAAGAGCTTGAGCTGCAGTAAGTCTGGCACGAGGGTCCTTTACAAGCAGTTTACGTACAAAATCCTTAGCACTATTGCTTATGTTTGGCCATGGCTTACGTCGGAAATCGGGTTTGTTCCTCAAAACCTGTCCATAAATTGCTTGCCATCAATCTCAATGTTAAAGAATGGTTCATTTCTATGGAAAATTATAAAAAAAAACAACACCAAAAATACTCAAATCTACACAATGCATACCTCCTTGAAAATCCCATCTTCAGTTTTATCCCAGAAAGGGCGCTTACCACAAAGTAATATGTAAGTTATAACACCTATGCTCCAGACATCAGATTCAGGACCAGATTTGCGCTTGAGTACTTCTGGTGCAACATAATAGGCACTGCCAACTATATCTTGGAACTTTTTTCCTGCAGGAAATATTTTCCATTCCTTTGAGGACAATGAACTCAATTTTAAGTTTACTTGGTCAATCAGAAAGCAATAACTCTTTCAGGACAGAAATATGTGAGTACCAGGTTTTATAAAGTCTGATAAACCAAAATCTGTAGCCTTGAGGGGAGAATCCTCTTTTGTAGACTGGAAAGAAAATTCTGTAAAATGAAACATTAAATATTATAAAAATAAAATTAGTCATAAAAAATAAGTAAACAGCATAAATATATATTCTCAAACCTCTGGCTTCATATCACGATGCACCAAACCATGAAGATGACAACGAGCAGCAACTTTGAGCATCTGACAGACTATCACTGCAGCATCTCTCTGTATATCGACTTTCCTTCCTGGATGGAGAAAGGACAGTAAAAATTAATTTTTATGTACAATGATGATCCAGGTCAACTATTTTTGTACTAAGAATTTTTCCCAACCAGCAATGGCAAGAAAAATATGTTGGCCACAAAAGTAGGCTTACTTGGATAATATGCGATCCAGTAGTTCCCCACCTCGCATAACCTGGCCATGATTTAACCATAAAAAAAGACATCATCAGATCAATATTCTTTTTTAAGTTCAATAAACCAGGTATGCTTAAAAAGACAAAAAAATTGGAATTCAAGAAAATGAGATACAGATTAATGGGAGTACAACAACTGCATAGCTGAATTAAATGAGCTCAAATGCCATTTTCCTCATATATGAGAGAACTAAAAGTGCAATGCAACCATGCCAACAATGTTTGTCAGAACAACTGAAACTAGTACATTTTGAAGAACAAACAATGATATTGTATGTTAAACCTTTACCGACAAAGTCTACAAGGAAAGAACTTACTCCATAACTATATAGACATATGAATCATCCTCAAACGCATTATAGAACTGAACTACATTCTCATGACCAGTCAATGCTTGAAGTATCTTGACTTCCCTCTTAACATCCTCAACTGCAATTGGGATAATCATCTGCAACCAACAAAATGGTTATTATGAACAATAACTGTTATGATCAACAAGAAAATGGAAGTGCTAAGATCACATAAAGTTCATCAAAGAGGACTGCGTATGTTCTACCACTTTTGAAGCCAAAAAATATGGAATTATGGGACTAAAATGCTTTCAAAACAAAACATACCGTCAATGGAGATTATGGCATGAGTGAATGCTTCAAAATGAACAATTAGAAACGAACTACACATCCAAAGTTAAAGAGAAACAAGAAGTATCTTAAAGATTTTTTAGTACTTCAGACAAATCAACTATTTGGAAAAGCTGTTAAGTTCAATAGCAGCATCAAATTTGTACAGATCAAAATTGTTGGCCAATAAACTTTTGAGTTGTTGCAAATGATTCATTTGAACCACAATACAAGTGTTCAGCCAAGTCCAAAACCATTTACAATACAAAGTTGTAAATGGAAGACAATCATATTCATTTCCATCCGTAACATTCACATGGTTAAAAAACATTCCCTAAGAAACCTTTTTCTTTCAAACCAGAGTTTTGTTTCACCCACCGATATAATTTATTTACTTAAGATTTCACTAGCAGATTTATAGTCTATAATACATTGATCAGTAACTTATTTTTCCCAAATCACAAAGTTGTGTCACACTGCAAATAAATCAAGCATTTAAAAAACGTGTTAAGTAGAATAGCAGAATTAAAGTCATGTGGATCAAAATTACTGGCCAATGTTTTTCAAGTAGTTATCAATGTTGCATTTGAAACACAAAACAAAGTGTTCAACCATGTAAAAAACCAACTACGATATACAATAAATTGTAAAGGGAAGACGGGCATACTAATTTTTACATGTAAGTTGAAGTGGTTAAAAAATATTTTACCAAGTAACATTTTCCCCCAAACAACAAAGTCGTGTTCCACCAGATGTTACAAAAGAACCGACATGAAAATTTATTGCCAGGATCAATACTTGATAGCTAGTAGAAATAAAGTCTATAATGTTTTGCCAAGTATCTTTTTCTACCCAAATCACAAAGTTGGGTTTCACCACAAATAATATAAAGAGCTAACTAAAAGACTGAATCTCATTTCCATATTTGCCAGTTTCAATACTTGAATGCAACTACAAGTAAAGTAGTTAAAGCTTAAAAATTTAAGCCGCCTGTCACCAAATGCAAGAACGAATAAATCAACAATTACAAAAAGCTTCAAAACTAGTTTGACAACTCAAACCCAACAAAAACATACCTTACTCTTCTCAAGCCTCTTCACAGCAACACGTTCCCTAGTGGCATTGTTCACAGCAACATACGTATAACCAAACTGCCCATGACCCAACAACTTCCCAATCGAGTACTTCACCTTGAACTCCTTCTCATACCCAAAGTCGATCCTTTTCCCGTACGGCACCATCCCCTTCTCCCTCTGCCTAGCCGGCAGCTGTTGCTGCTTTTGCTTATCCTTCTCCCTGCGGAAAGCAGCGGTCTTCGGAGGCGTCACCCCATCCTCCTGCTTCTTCCTCTTCTTGGGGGCCTTGTCCCGGCCGGAGGAGCAGCCAATGACCTTGGAGGAGGAGGAAAAGCAGGTGCCCATGACGGGGGGAGGTGGTGGAGAGCTGCCATGGGAGGGAGGTTGGGGTGATAAAAGGGAGGGAGGAGAGGTGGGTAAGGAAGAAGGGAGGAAGGAGATGGTGAGGGGGAGGTGGGCAGGGGAAGAGGAAGAGGTAGGAAGAAGAGAAGGGTGGTGGTCAAACTGTCAAAGGTTGGAACTTTTTTGAAGGAGGGAGGAAGTGGGAGACCCAAGCTTTTTTTTAGAGACACCCATCAATTGTACACCACATTAATTTTAATCGGTTTGGGTCAATATTATTTAATTAAATTGGTTTTTTTTGTAGGTCCGATCCGGGTTAGGCTTGTTCAAAAATTTAATTAAATTTGATTTGATTTGAAATTAATTGTGATGACAGTCATATAAAATCAATGACCTAAGAAGTTCTATATATTAATTATTTTAATAAAACTAAATTAGATATGGATGATAAATTTTCGTTTTGAAAAATATTATATGGATCTTAAATTGATTTTTATAAAAAAAGGTGAAATTTTTATGTAATAACTAAACTAATAATTTTTGGCATTTACATTTGGTAAATTTTGGTCTCGAAAGATAATGACAGTGGATTCTTGAATAAAATAAAAAATTTTCTTAAGTTTTGCTCCAAATTTTTATTTGTATATGTGTTAGTGTAATAATTTGTCTCAAGTGCAATTTGAAAAGTTAAATATATTTAATGTGAATAACTGTTTGAAAATCTTAAATTCCACTCATTTAAAATAAAATTATCTTTAAAAATTTTATTATTGACTGATAAGCCTAACATAAAAAATTTCAGATTAACTCTTACACTATTTATAATAATCTAGTCAGAATGTCAATTGACTAACCTAGTAATTTTTTTAAAAATCATTAATTGAAGTAGAAAATTATAGATATATTTCCATAAATATATTCAATTTTATCTTATTATGTATTAGATATGAGATTAATTATTTAGAAAATTTTGAATTTAAGGCTATTAAAATAAAATTAAAACAATAATTTTAATTTATTTTGCACAATAACTTTCAGTTTACAAGACATTAGGCTATTTTGAATAAAGTCATAAATATTATTTTCTATGTTATGTGAAACAAAATTTAGTTCAACAAGCACGAGTTCAAAGCTGATTGAACCCTACGCAATACCCTCGGTTCTTGACATAGAAGGCAAAGTGTAATTTTTATTTCAAAAAAAAACATGTGGCAATTTTGGCTTAAAGCATGAAAAAATTATGATAAATGTGGCGTATATGGAGTAGGCATACATAACAATGCCCAAGGACAAGGGAGATGTCTGGTCTTTGGTTCTCACTCGGATTACTCCTGTCTCCAGTACACCAAGTCCCACCTCATGCCAGCATTGACAACACCAAACATATTAACTACTATTATTTTATTTTATTTTATATATATATAAAAAGTTTGTTTGTGTTTATTGATTTGGTGCTTTTATGCTTCCATCCTGGTTTTTAAATGAATGAAATGGTTTTCAGTCATACTTACAAGGGGCGTTTAAAAACCCAGTCTCGAGTCTCGTATATTTTATGATACATCCAAGTATTTGTGACTGGATTATGAGTCGTAAATGACATAAACACAATATTAACAATCATTAATTAAAAACTTGGACGATTTAATCTTTGCATGTTTGCCGAGAAAATAAAGCTTCATAGAGAAAAAAATGTCTCACGGAAAAAAATATAGAAATGTTTGAACAAATAAAACAACTTATAGATAAGTAATACTTCAATTAGTTAATATAGTTAATAAAGATAGATAAAATCATAAAGAAAGAGTAGAAGTATAAAAAAATATATTTGATTAATCCTTTTTCCAAGGAATTAATCCGTTTCTAAAGAGAAATGGTAAAATAATAATAATATTTAAATGTAAGCGATAAATTTTTTTATAATAATTATATAAAACTCGCAATGAGAACCATTGTAGAGGCTTTGCTCAGAAGTTAATAATTTTTTCATATTTTAAATATTTAAATAGACTAACGGAGATGTCACACCAAATACGGCATATAATAGATAAGATATGTTAGAAATAAATTCTAATTTTAAAGATAAACATAAGATAAATTACAATGATCTAATTTGTTATTTTTAATTTATGGTATTTTAATAAGATGAATATCCTATTTTTAACCAAAGCTTGATTTTTAATAATTTTTTATTAATAAAAATAATTTAAATAAAAAACATTAATGTATTTCATTTCTAGAATTAAAAAAAAGCCTCCACAATCAGTACCAAGTCTCTTCAAATTTCTGCCCTCCATCAATTGTGAAAACAAAACTGGTCTACAGTTTTATAAGCTTCTCAATACATTTCACCATTCCACCCCACCTTTTCTTCTAACTTTCTTTTCAAACATGAAATAAATTAAAGGGGTTGACAATTCTACAACAACTTATAAGATAGTATTTATACACTGTTCACTATCACATGCTTCCAAAGTTTATTTGTTCTTTTGTAAGCCACGCGGTATTAAGACAATTATTTTGGACTTAGATCATTTGATATCCAATAAAAATACTCTAATTATTATAGAGGAAATTATTCACTTGATTTCATCAACTATAAGTAATTTAATCAATTATCCCAATAGAAATTGAGAAGGCTTAGTGAAAGATATAAAAATATCAACACCATGAAAATCTAACCATCTATGTAAACCAGATGACATTATTTTTTATATCTTGGATAATATTAGCTCAACATTTAACCATTCTGTAATCCAAAGGCTAATATTAAATTTAGCACAAAAATATCAGCAGTTGATGATACTAAATTTTCTCATAAAAATTTTCTAGTTATTCAACGTGAATCATCTATATTAATTAACATGTCCTTAATCATGCAAAGATGATGAGTTATCCTTATAAACAATCATCTTGTTTTTATAATGTAAATTAATGACAATCCACTTAATAATATGTTACATTATTTAAAACAAAATTTATATTCTATTCTATTATTATTAACTGCAAGCTTTCTTTTGTGTGGCACTTACAAATTATTCATATTGGGCCCCTTCACCCTAAAAAAAGAGACTTGCAACAGAGTGTAACATATCTCTCGATCCAAAAGCTAGTTCTCAAAATAAAATTTCCCAATTGGCCTACATATAAGATATCAACCTGATTTATGACCAATGTGGTAGTAACTTAACAATTCCAATAGTATAATACAAGAACAAGAAAGGGCATTGTTTTCTTTGTTCACAAAGTTAAACAGTTCTAGTTTATACTATAGTGAAGAAGCCTTGAGGCAAAATTTGACAAGCTCCCGATGGACAGAGTCTCACTCATTGAAACCTCCAATATTGTTTCCTCAAAAGAGAGTACCGATATATATCAACAAAATAAAAATACCAACAATTTCTGTTCACCTGTAAACTACCTTATTGGGAGATATGAGCTACAATAACCTTCTAGTTTAAGCCCTTAATTTGATAGCTAATGGAGTGATCTTTCCAACCACCTTTTTCCAGATACTTCTCATATAATTTCAGATGCCCAGTAGATTCCACTGTTAAAGCTAAAGTACTCCTTGTACCACACAAACCCTGCAATTTCATGCATCAGATTTTGTTCTATCATACAAAGGGAAAACTGACGAGAACGAGCCAAGTTCATATTTTCACCTGTTCTGTCTCAGATTCAACAAATATGGAGCTTAGTTCCCATTCCCACTCAGGATCAAGGCCAGTATGGGGAAGCATGCATCTGTCCGCTTTCACTTTGTCTCCCATGAGATACTCCACCATTTCTGCCTCTTGAACCTCTTCTCCTCCATATTTACCAAGCATGTTCTTGAAATTTAGACCCAAGCGCAGAGCCTACAAGAATTTAACCAGTGAAGTTTCATCTCTGTGCTACAAAGTTTGTCAATATTGCATTTGTTTACCTTATGCCAGGGGCTGTCCAACCTTGCATTTGTGAGGACATGGAGACCTGGAAGCACCTTCTCCACAGTCACAGGCTCTCCCTTTGGCCTGTTAGAGACATAAACCATGGTTTCCGAACATAGGTCTGCCAGTACAAGATTGAATCCCTTAAACAAGTGTCCCTCTTCAACAATCTCATCAGCAAAATCAAGAGGATTCTTTTCACTCTGCACAATAAGACAAACTATACTCAGAGACAGATGCCTCATTAAAATAAATGTTTGTAACTTGGGAAATTAACCAAATATTTTCTTTAAATTATAAAAATTGAATCCGCACTTTAGTTGTTGAATTTTCATCTTAATTGAATGCCAAGAAAAATTAACAATAGCTCACATAGTAATTAACTAGTCATTGATAATATGATATTGATTGGTAAATACTCTTCTTGCTTCTTCTTCCATTGAATCTCAATAAAGAAGTGGGTACATGGATTTTTATTTAAGATCCATGTGGTGACCAATGACAATGATTTGAAGTCTAGACGCCTGTTAAATGCTTGTCCTAATTTTAACACCAACTTTCTCCTTTATCTAATTCATGGCTTTTCTGATTCTGGGTCTAACTAACAATTAGAGTTGAGAGAACTGCTCCAAAAGAATACTTTTGATTGTCTAATCTGCATTTATTAGGAAAAATGTTGGGTTTATCCCACATCGGTTGTAGATGATGTTGGTGAATTGTATATAGGCTAATGCCACATCGGTTGCAGATGATGTTGATGAATTGTATATAGGTTAATGAGAAAACCTTATTTATTAAGTTAAAGAAACCCGTGATACCTATTGCAAGTCTTTTTAGTGGCCCAAAAGGTCCAACAGCTGGTATTAGAGCCTGGTTGAGGCGCCTAAAGGACGAAGCATGGATAAATCGACCGGGCCTAAAGGGCCAAGAAATTGTCATAGGTACACAACATTTGCTGATTACTTCCATACCATTGAAAAAACAAGAAATCCTGCCAAGTTAAATCATAAGCAAGGAAGCTAGCGGTTGTCATTCCATTGAGAGCCGAAATGAGAAGTAATATACAGAATCAATTACCTTCAGAAAACGCAATGGAAGATCACCCCTGCTCGTTGCAATGGAAGAAGAGTCTGGCTGTGGCTCCAACACATTGGTCAAGAAAGCCAAGCGCCCATCCTTGGTACATGCCATCCAAGTTCCACCAGCAAGGCAATCTCTCCCACCCAACACCTGACAAGAATCTTGCCACACCCACCATGAAGCAGGCTTGGATGGTCTGCATATTTTCCACCCAAAGTCACTACTTCCATGCTAGTCTATATATACATACATATGAAGTCAAGTGTTTCTCTTTCTAATGTTCTTATAATAAAGAGAACACAGCTGAGAAGCTAGGTCAACTTTCATCATCAATTTAATCTCCAGTGCCGTCAAGTATGTAACTTATTAAGAAGACCCATTTCTCAATTTTCAAGGAGAACAATGTTTGAAGAAAAAGTACCTGTCATGAAACTCATCCCTGTTGAAGAGCAAGATGAGGGAGTAGCGAGGATGGGACATCCATGACCATGCAGCAATACACATGATCACTATATTCCGAAGCAACCCAATGAAGAGCAACACAAGACCTTCAAATCCCGCGCTCCAACTTGTTCATGCTTGCACACATTTAATGGCTTTTGTGCTAGCCGGTGGCAGTCCAAACTTCCAATGGCTTCCACAAAACGCAGGCCTACTTTCACCATGGGCGGCACACAAAAATCATGGGCTTTGTTTTCATGGCTTAAACTTGAAATAATAACTTGTAAAACTCAATTGGAACTCACCACACGAAAGTATAATCCAATCCAAGTGCCCATTTAAGCTGCAAGTGTAAATTTTTACCGAGTAAGTGTTAGATATCATAAAATTGACAAGTTTAAAAGTCGAGATACATTGGTATATTTTATTTGAGTGCTATCATATGCCAACATTTTATTAAGTTTCATAGTCATACCTCACGACCAAACTTTATAGCTGATTAATTTTCTAAAATGAATATGAAATACGCGTTTAATCGTAGCCAAATACCAAGAACGGAGTACACAGTTTTCTTGCGGAAGGATAATGGCAAACTTCCTTCCAATACCAGGGATTAAAAAATCCGGATGCCAATCCTGTTTTGCTTAGCTTAGAATGACCCAACTTGGACTTGGTCGAATTTGGACATCATGCACTCATTAGATTAGCTACAAAGTCGTTTATTAGTTTCCTAATTACAAAATGAGTACAGATTGATCTTTTTTAATGATATAAAACTGTAAACACACGCCCAGTTGAATTGATAAAGTAGGAAGCAAGAAGAAATCACAAATTGACCAGTACATCTTTCAATTAAACAAACAGAGTCAGATGCATCCCAAATCCAAAACCAACATTATTCCTTTTTTTATGCTAACTAAAGAGAACCTTGAAGAAGAATGAATATATTTGGAACTCGCAAGAGGATCATTTTTTATTGTTTGTGAAATAATAATTAAATTTATTGTGGCTGCTTTATCCTATTGTTATCATTGTATCACTATATCAAGAGAAAAAGAAAATCTTGAGACAAAGATTGTAATAAGGTTTTCCTTTTCTTGCGAAACAATAAATTTAATATGTGCCAACATCATATTAAGAGAAAATTATATTTGAGATACACAATCGCAACAATTTTTTTTTAAATGAAACAATGAGAAAGTTCAAGGTGGTAACATCATCACCGCATCACCAAAAATTTTATGAAAAATATAGTGGCTGATTTTTTTAATTTATTTTTTAAAATGAGCCAAACTCAGACCAAATGCCTATCAATCAAGTTTTATTTTTATTTTTTTTAAAAAGATCACTTTGGTGGTAATGATAATTCAACACTTTTTTCTCATTCTCATGCAAAACTTTTCCTTTATTTAAAATTTTTTTCACTTGACTTTAATTATAAAAAATCCTTTTTCATTAAATTAAATAAAATCTAAATTTATCTTTTACTCTCTCAAAAAAACTCAAAAAGTTACGCATCCTATCCCCTTCGCCAACGGCCAACGGCCAACGGCCAACGACCAACGACCAACGGCCATCTGAAGAAGACGACGGGCCACCCCGCCTCTTCTTCCTCCACCCCCATCCGCCGATCCGCCCGCCGCAACTCCGGACTCGGTGCTGCTCTCGCCGGCGAGGAGGAGGTGATGGTGGTGGTGGTTGAAAAGTCAAAGGGCGGTGGGAGGAAGGAGCTCAACCTCGTCACTGTGGTAGCAGACCTTTTTATCCTTTTTCTGATCAAAACAGTTGTGGAAAATTTTGGGTTGGCCAAAGATTAGATTGATGTCGCATTTGATGCGAATTTTTTCTTTGTTGTTTTTTTAATTTTATTGCTCTTTTGAGGGGTTGCCTACATTGGTACCGGCTATGGGAAGTAGCACTGCTCGTATTCCTATTCTTTTTGGGATTTTTGAGAGATTAGAGGAATTCGGATTGTACTAGATTGCTTTTGAATTCGGAAAGATAGTGTTGTTTGCTTTGTTCTTTTATGAGGTTGGTTGCACAGAATGTGTGGTTTTGACTTTTCTAGTCAGTCTTGGGTGTGAGATCTGTTAAAACTTAATTTGTTTGATTATTTCTAGATGTTCTACTGCAGGTTGCAGGACAAAGTTCTTCATGGAAGAGGATGCACTCTCAAATAGGTTTTCTTTTGTTTGTGTTCAGTTCAGCAGACTGTTTCTTTTAGTTTAATTTCTGATCGTTCGTTTTTTTTTCGTTTCTTTTTGTGGTGATGTGCAGATGCAGGGTTAGAATCTGGACCTACAACTCCTTTGCTGGACAAAAATTTGTTTACTTTGATTCTTGATAGGATTCAGAAGTGAGAATTTGGGCATTTCTGTGGTTTCATCCATAGTTCATTTTCTTTATCTGGGAGTATCCATGGACTGAGATAAATGTTTTATGTTTTATATTGCACTGGCAGAAAAGACAAATATGGAGTGTTTTCTAAGCCAGTGGATCTGGAAGAGTTTGTTTAGTTAGTTCTATTGTTTTTCCTTTATAGCTTTTACACTTGGTATAATCTGATTGATTGTTACCTTTATTGTAAAGCTTCCGGATTATCACGATGTCATTGAGAGTCCAATGGAATTTAAAACCGGGAGGGACAAGCTAGCTTCTGGTGCTTACGCTAACTTGGAACAGTTTTAGGTCAGTTGATGTTCGTCAAAATTTTGATAGGGAAAATGAATGTCCTTCTCATTCAACGCTGTCAAGATTTCTGGTCCTTTATCAGCAGTTACTAACAGTTTGCTTCACTCCTAAATGCATAACATGATGGTGCCTTAGGAATTGTTGATTTAACTTCCCAATGCTTTCCATAACTAAATAAAATTTTGTAGAATGATTTATTATGCTAATTAATCATATTTTTAAATGGTAATTATAATATTAGCGTTGATTATTTTTGTCTTTGTATCTCTTTGAATATTTCCTATAATGGGTAAGATTTTTCCCCAATTTTATCCAAAAGAAGAAAGATTGTTGATTAAATAATTGTGATATTGTGATATCTCCTCAGAGTATTGCAAAATTTCTCTGAGACGTGCAAATTCCATCATTTGGAGTGGTTTGGTCTCGGCCCCTTCCCAAGGGAGAGTTCTCAAATATATCACGATACTATGAACCATGATTGGTCATTTGTTGTTCTTGACAATTTTGTGTTGCTAGCTTTGTCAATTGTTAAGCTTGAGATTCAATCTATACACTGACTTGCCAAACTAAGTTCTTAATTTATTTTGCAGGAAGATGCCTTTTGGTATGTACAAATGCAATGTGTTATAATGCTCCGAGTACCATCTATTTCGGCAGGCACAACACATGTGGAAGCTATTGGGTTTATTTAGCATCGGTCGTAGAGGGTGTCAGTGACTTGTATATAAGTTAATGTGAAAGTCTTATTCCTCGAGCTAGCTTTTGGATTAAGAGAGCCCGTGATACTTATTATAAGTCCTTTTGGGAGCCCAACAGTGGTATCAAAGCTCACAGCCCTGAAGGGTTCCACCTGATGTGATGAGATTGTTAGACAATGATGATTTCGGTTGTAAAGGGTGTTTGTGACTTATATATAGTCTAATGGGAAAGTCTTATTTCATGAGAAGGTGTTTGTATTAAGAGAGGCCCGTGACACTTACATAAAAATAATAAAATGTCAAGACGGCAATTCTAAAAATTGATTATTTTGTTGCAGGCTTGATCTATATAAGAATTGGCAAGAAAGAATTTTGAAAATTTAAGGTCTCCTGGTCAAGATAAAGAACAAGATGTGAAAAAAAGGGGCAAAAGACCAGGGATGACCTCCGACAAGAAACGACTTGGTTATTTTCCAGTTGACCTGGCTGGTTCAGATTCTACTCTTACTCCAGTTGCTGATAGAAAACCTAATTTTGCCCTGGATTTTTTGACAAAGGGAGTTGATAAACCTGGTAACAACAATGTGCCTTAAGAGAATCACAATGATGAAGCTTTAAATTGGATAATTGAAGACAAAACCGACAGAGACAATGAGTTTTCACGTAGATGGTCTTCCATTGATGTTCTTATGCGTTTCGGGTTACATGTAAGCAACATGTAAGGTTTGTGTTGGACATGGGAGTTACGGTGATGGGTAGGTATGTCAAAATTTTCAAAGAAGTCAAGTATCATTGATGAAGATAGGCGAAATACTTATAGCTTGTCTCTTCAGTCCCTGTTGGAACATGAGCCCCCTATGTTTTATATCTCCTTTGAGGATTGATATATCATGACTGAATAAAATTTTGACATGAATAAGATTGGGGTACATATCGAGCACACATGTGAGAAGCCTTACCTGATTTGCTGCAAATCTTGGGCCTGAAGCATGGAGAATCGCCCCGAAGAAAGTTGAAAGTGCTTTGCCTTTGAGAATGAAATTTGGCCGTGAATGGGTGGGTGAAAGTGAGTGCTCTCAAGCATTACTTCAACCATTATTTGCAAATTCATCGTTTCATTCTTTACAGTAGGTGGAAACATGACAACCACCTTGTCACACCAGGATTTCAGCTTCTACCTCATAATCTACACTCTTGGATATCCAAACCCATAAGTTTTTGAAGTACGAAGGTCATCTTCCTACGCAGCTGCTTTAGAAACTAATATAAGACATCCTCAACAAATTCTGCCTTCACCAGGACAGAACAGATACCGAGCATGGATGTTTTTCTACTGAAAACCATGATTCTGATCACAATTTATACAATAGTGGGAGTGTTGAGCAGTCGAGGCCAAGGCGCCGCTCTCAACCACAGAAGTTTCCAAATCATTCTCCAATCAATGGGTTCTAGCCTATGTTTGAACCGAATCTGTCATCACTAGTGAGAAAGTCATCAAGGTTAGAGGCTGTTTCAGTCTAGATGTGTATTTTTCATAAAATATTTACGTTCCTAATACAAAATTTAGCAGTTTTCCTCATTGATTGCCTTCAATCCAGGCTGACGATACCTGTGTTTATTCACTTGACAGAGTAAAGAATTTAGGACAGTAATCTGCTGCGCAAGAACGGGATGTGCAATCTTTTCATCAGATTTTGTTGCCTAACTCAAAACCCAAATGCAGCTTCTCCTGATCTGATTGTAGGATTCCAGACTTGGAATGCGCCATATTTTGGCAAAATAATTGTTGATCTGAAGATGTCAGATTGCTCCTTTCAGCTTCTGCTTAGAGTTCATTATTCTTTTTATTAGGTGGCTGCATTGTGTGCGCCCGAGTTAATTACTGTGATTAGAAGATTGAGCATGTTAGTTCTTTCTACATTAAAGTACAAATTTTTTTTTGTACAGATAGCTTAATTGTAAATTGTAGGCAAAGGAAGTAGGTGGAAGAAGCCTCAGTTGTAACCAATTAATCCATCATAGAAGATTTTTTCCCCCGTCTAATCTTATGGATAGTTTGTGCATTACAGATCTTTTCTTCTGAGAATACATTGTTTATCTGGTGCCTGCTGTACATGGTGAAAAAAAAAATGAATTAACACCTATTTACTGGCTGTTTCTTTTTCTTCTAAATCCTTCAACTTTATATTTACTGGCAGTGATGCAATTGTATGTATCCTTTTGCCCATTCTTTTATGATCTTCTATAAATACTATATAACCTAAAAATCTCAGGGACTCAGAAAGGTAATCATGCCATATTTCAAAGCTGACAATAAGGTAGAAATATTTCTCTTATCATCTCTTTTCCGCATATAATATCTTAATCATGTTCCTTGCGGCAAGTTAGCTAGATGGATTTCTTGGCAAATTAATGTTTGAATTATGTTAAAAGTTCACCTTGTGAAAACGTATTAACTACATGATTTTGCATGTTTAAATGCGAGTTTAGACGCACACTAAGGTCAATCTGAAATTAACTTTGAATCAGTTTTTTTTATTAAAAGAACAAAAAACAAAATTGAATCAGTTTGTGATACCCCGATTTCAATTCACCTGAGAACTAGATCAGGAAATATCATGATTGAGTCGAGTCATGTCTAAAGCTGCTAGTCTATAAGACTCGATCAATAATATAGATTGAAATAACCCGCTTGGCATCAAGAGAATGGAAGACATCACTAAATATATGTGAAAACTCATCAAATATAAATAAAAGTGTGAAAGAAAATAATTGTGTTGAGCTCAAGTGTGTATAGTATTTATCTGTCCTCCCACCAAAGCCGACTCAGAATCACAAAACCTACATATATAATAGGAAAAATGTCAGTAACGAGTGTTACTAGTCTAGAAATAACTAATAGTCAAACTGGCATAGGAGAGCTGACCCTCATGTTAAATAAAAACATTTATATACTTCTTCACAGAATCTCTCATAAGGGCGCTAATTAGGAGCCATCGATCCTCGACTCGATAGCATCCCATTTCTTACTCATCTCATGCTTCGTCAACTTTAAAAACTATCCCTTGCGCGGGAACATCAATTTTTTCCTTTTCCTTCAGCCCTCTACATCCTCCGTATCACTCTTGGCCCTGAGCACAGAGGCCGAGTACTCTTAGGCATGCACCTTCAGTACCCTTTGAAACCACAAGTCTAGACATGTGCTGCATTGCAGTACCCGTAAATCTTCACACTTCTCTAGGTTTGAGGAACTCAAAGGTGGAGTTGTTAGGATCCCTCGAGAATGGAACAGACGCTCACCAAATCCAGAGCCCGCTTTGACTAGCATGCATGCTTGCTCATGTAGCGCGGTTATCGGTTTTCCCTTATCTCACATCTCATCAAAAAACTTGAGAAAATCATATATAGGCCTAGGAAGGGATTTATATAATAGGCCCGAAGGCAACTTGCGATGGATCTTGTTTTCGAAATCAGACTCGAGGGTTCTCATCCTCGAGGGTTATTAATCACAGAAGTAAAATACGTCTAAATGGCCTGTGTTAAGTGGGGTCCGATAAAATAGCCACTTAACACGTCCTGCGATCTGGAAATCAAATCAGCAATAGAGTATAGCGATAAAAACTAAGAAGAGTCCTAACGGACCTGTGGTCCAAGCTCCAAGCATTATGTCTCATCTACGGCAAGCTCGGACTCCGAAACCTACATCGAAACCCACTACTAAGTAAAATACTGACATCTCTATATGATGCATGCTCGTGGTGTGTGCTCACATCATCAATACATCATAATAAAGAAGACAGTGCTAAATAAACCTACAACTAAACATACAGCACACAAATTGAGACATAATAAAGAAAATAACTAATAAAAATAATAAATAAATAAATAAATACACTCATGAATAAATAGATAAATAATAAATACATGAAAATAATAATACTCTAATCATAAAATAATAATATCATTATATTATATAAATACATGGCTAAACACGAGTAAATATCACATATACTCGTGTTAGTAAACATATAAATAATTAAATAAATACATAATCATTCTATAAATAAATAAATAAATAAATAATTAGTTAATTATTAATTAATTATGAATAATAATAATATCATAGTCATCCAACACAAAATACGTAATTAAATACAAATAAATAATAACATACATGCAACGAACAAATAGATAAATAAATAAATGTATACAATTTAGTAAACATGAATAAGATTAATATTAATAAGTAAATATATCAATATACAATAATACAATAATAAATAATCACATAAACATTCATCATATACGACAAACATCCAAATAAAAAGAATAAACAATAATGAATAAATAAATAAATAAATAAAATCAATCATAACATCAAAATATGCTATATAATGTGAATATATATCTAAACTAATATAGAGGTTCTCGAATTGCCGAAAACAAGCTAAAAATGAAGTGAACGGGGTTAACTCGTTGAATCGAACTGGGTCGGTCAAGTTAACTCGGTCAAATAAACTGGTAGGCTAGGTCGGTCAGGCTGGTCTGGACTACTGTATGCAGACACAGGCATGAGCAAGTAGGCAGACCAGGAACGGGTGGACAAGCCTCGAGCTAGGCAGACACGAACGCAGGCAAGCAGACATGAATGCGGGTACACGGGTCCAACGGGCGTGGCGACGCCTGTCGCCAAAAAACACTGACGGCGGTGTGGCTGGGGTTGCCACTGGTCGGGATCGATAGCCTATACGATGAGGAGGATGATGGTGGTGACGATAGGCAGAAGTCCGGCCACTGGCTGGCTAGAAAGGGGGGAATCACCGTATGTTGCGGTGGCATTGCTGGTGGCGATCGTGGCCACGGCGGTGGTCATGGGTCTCAAAATGAAGATCTCGATGAAGGTAATATGTTTGGGTGGTTGGATCGGCCGGAGGTGGCTTGCCGGCGCCGAAAAATGACCCGAAATGGTGGTGGCAGGGACGAAAACCGACTATAAAACTCATCATCGCCGGTGGTGACTGTGGTGGTGCCGGTGGTCGTGAGTGATATGGATAGATAGCTGGCTGCAAGGCGGTCCTAGGAGTGTTGGTTCAGTGGCCGGGGGTGAGCTGGAGACTAGTTGGCGACAAGTCAAAGTGTCGGTGACGCTAGGGGTGTAAAACTCCGAAAATCATGAGAAATCTCTGAAAATAACTGGGCAAAAGCTAGGGCTGACATGGTACAGCTCAGATATTCGCCACATGAGCACGATCAAAATGTCTGATAACTCGTGGCCTAGTCGGGCCCACCTATGGGTACATCAATATTCATATGGATGGAAAGTTTGGATCGAGACCGTCTAAAGTCAAAACTGAGTTGAGCCTTAAATGTGACTCTATCGGAGTCAAGGCAATAAGGCTAAATGAGCCTCGAACCCTCAACTTAATTGGACTAAAAATCCATGACTCAATTAACATGGGCATACAGGGACACAATCCGGTGATCCGAAATCCCAATAAAGCATGCAAATGAGATATCCTGAAAATTCATACTAAACACGGCAACGGCCTAAATCTAGGCCTATAACCCTGTCCAACCCATAAAAATCATTTATATACCTCGTGTATATACTGATAACTTATGCTCTTCTATAGTTTAACTGAAGCTATCATCTGCATGTCTGGTATGCTCAGCCACTATAACATGTTCATACAGCCATTTGGGCCCAATATTCATGGTCTAAAAATTAGTTGGCTCGAGCTTGTTCGAACCGAGTCGAGATTGGTCTGAGCCCGACAAAACTATAAGCAGGTAAAACCTTAACCCGACGCTGAGTTTTACACAATTTGTTGGTGTTTGCAATTGGTTTCATTTAGTGATCAGTACCCAATATTTCAATTAGTCAGTTACTGTTTTTGCACATTTTAACCCTACCAATAAAAAGAGAGCAATCAAATTCTAGGCTTAAATGAAAATAGAATTCTTCAAAATTAAGATAAACCCATAAAATTTGAATGCATGTTTCATCTTTATTACTATAAGCTACTACTAAAAAATTAAGAAGGAAAGGTTTATCATAACTTAGATTGGATTTCATATTACCCATTACCTATATTATTAATATTTCACATCATCTATATTTCACATTACCCATTAATCTATTATTCATTCTCTTTCCATGTTAGCAAGTTATGAAACAACTCAAAATACATCCCAAACAAGCCAAAATAATAATTTATATATTGATCTTAATTTTTTTCAGTTTCAACTGTTCATTTCAGTTTTAGTTTAATTTAATTATGAAATTAAAATTGACAAGCTTACTTTTTGGAAAATAAAAAATTCAATCAAACAAGTCTCGTAATTCAGTTTAGTTTCAACTTTATATAATTATACTGACACCTACAGCCTGAAGTTTAAGTATTCATTATCGGATCCACCCTGTTGTAGCTTATATTGTTCTTTGATTGAACAATCACAAGAAAAACCTAATCTAACATTTGTATAACTGAAAGGTAAGAATGAGATTTTGAACATTATTTGTTTGTTAGTGAGTTATGTAAAACCACATCAAACCTAGAGATTTTAAGGAAAAACAACAAAACAAGACCAATCTAAACATTAGTGATCACCTTCTTAAAATGCTTTCCTTGAATCCATTAAGACATCAATAAACATCAAACAGAAAATAGTTACATGAATTAAAATCTCTCTTCCTATGTCAAAATTAGTTGGTTACACATAGGGGTGCTAATTGAGCGAGCGAGCTGAGCTCAACATGTGTTTGAACTCGGCTCGAATAGTTCGAAACTCGTTCGAACTCGACTCGAAATCCAACGAGTTTTGGACATACATGCTCGAATTCGACTCGAATATCTTTTATGTGTTCGAGCTCGAATATACTTAAACTGCTTAATTTTTGTGAGCTCGTTTGCGAGCTCGAAACCAGCTCGATTAAAAGTCAAAAGTACTTTACTTAAAAAAAATGAAAAAAATGAGGCCAATGAGGTTTGAACCCACAACCTCGAAGTCATCAAGGTGAATACTTACCATCTCACCTATCTTGCTTCTTTGTTATTATATTGCATATATATATAATATAATATAAAGACTATATTATTATATTATTTTATCGAGTCGAATTCGAGTTGAGTTACGAGTCGAGTTCGAGTCGAACACGACCTTGCTCAAGCTCGGCTCGTAAGATTCGAGTTTGAGTCGAGTTCTAGTCGAGCATTTAAATGTCGAGTTTCGAGTCGAGTCAAGCCGAGCCGAACGCTAAATGCTCACAAGCTGGCTCGCTCAATTAACAACCCTAGTTACACAAGAGAATTGCTCAGCTTATATATCAATCAAAATTGATGGTCAACAAAAATATCAAACACATGTTTGCTAGTAGACAACACGCATTTATTTCCTTCATGTACCTTGGAACATTACAACTCAAGACTCCTTATGTTTCTTTCTAATCTTTTGTTGGTGGTTGGCTGTGAGATTCATGAGGGTAGGTCCCTAATCTTACAAGTAGGGTTACCCACCAACAAAATAAACTCTTATGATTAAAAAACCAAGAACTAAAAGACTTTATATTAAATTAAATAATCTATAATTAAGTATTACTAGCTTGAAGCTTCAAATCAATACATTTGCTAAAGATAACTTGGAGCTTGATTACAAAGATATTAGTTTATTTTCAGTACAATTTGAGAATATATTATGTAATATTCCACATTTTGGTAGTATGTGTGAAGGAGAGTTGGGTTTCTGCTACTTTGTTTTTATCAAAGTGATGTGCATTAAAATATTTTGAATCAACTATCAAATGTTTTGGAATCCATTAAGAATATATTCATAAAAGCTCTCGTGATCATTGTAACATTCAAGTCCGGTCTCACTTGCAAACCAAACTGAAAATGTTATGAGTGACTAAACCGTTCAATAATCTACTTAATTTAGTCAACCCAAACCGAATCTACCCTCAACATCTCAAGATGGTAATGCAAACATTCAATGCATGGATGAGATGTTCAGGCTCGAACGTTGTTGTAGATGAATGATATGATATGTAATTCATATTCAAACAAAA
The DNA here is from genome assembly GCA_033002965.1 of Piper betle. Lineage (NCBI taxonomy): Eukaryota > Viridiplantae > Streptophyta > Magnoliopsida > Piperales > Piperaceae > Piper > Piper betle. Next base: position 51,572 of record JAURVB010001129.1, on the reverse strand, counting down.
TAACCCTTTAAAATTCAAAAAAATAATGATTTAAAAAAATATATATACAGAGTCTCTCAAAGTGCAATAGAGACCACCTTATAAAAAACAATAGTATATATATGTAACGATAAAAAAACTAAATCATGGCCAAAACATTGTGTTTTTCATATAACATTCACATCATAATACATTTTATCTTTCTGAGTTGGGTCCTGACCTTATTTGCTCATCCAGTTTAGTTCTATTCATAATAATTATCACACATATCATTTCATTAATTTATACAAATATTTCCTGCAATAAAACATTTTTATATTTATCGAGAACCATTCACAACAGTTCATCACATCACATTCTTACTCATTCTCGGCAGGTACATGTGTGCATGTTGCATTGCTGCTCCTTCGTAGTCCCGATAGTGCTTAGTCATGCGGGTCTTCACCTACATATATAATACGAAAAAGTCAGTAATGAGTGTTACTGGTCTAGAAATAACTAAATAATCAAATTTGCACATGAGAGATGACTTTCATGTTAAATAAAATCAATCATAGATTCTTCTGCATCAGAATCACTCATAAGGGCATTAATAAGGAGTCCGTAAGCCTTTGTTTGAACAACGTCCCATTCTGACTAGTTAGATGCCTCTCTCGGCATTTTCATACTATCTCACGCTCGAGATATCCATCATACTAAAGTCACTCTCAGTATAACTCTTGGCCCTGAGCAGTAAGGCTAAGTACTCCCAGGTAAGTGCCTTTAGTACCCTTTGAATCCACATGTCTAGACATACTACTATAATCCTCCACATTTCTCTGAGTTTGAGGAATTCAAAATATGACATTGTCAGGATTCCTCAAGAATGGAACAACCCTACTCACCAATCTCGAACCCACTTTGCCTAGTACGTGCACCCGCTCATAGTATGTGCGAGTTGACTTTACCCTTGTCTCACATCTCACTGAAAAATAGAAAACTATATATATATATGTCTGGGTAGGGATTATAATATAGCAGGCCCAAAGGGATCGCGATCTTGATCTGAGTTTTTAAATAAACTCGAGGGATCTCATCCTTGAGGGTTATTTATCCGAAAATACGATCGACTAAATGACCTCTTGTTGAGCGAGATACGATAAATCTACCACTCTACACATCCATTTATCTATCAAACCAAACCACAATAAAGGAGATGATCAAACCAGAAGCGAGTCTTAAATGGACCTAATAGAAGCTTTAATCGTGGCCATATGCCTAGACGGCGAGCTCCTACTCTGTACCTATACATCAAATCTAAAAGCTAACGTCTACTATCTGAATGATGTATTCACATCTCCTAAATAACACACTCATATCGAAAATTCTCTAACTAGGGCATTTGGCAATATTGTAGTTCACACTAATTAGTCCTATTCACATCAATTCATATCATGATTTTCTAAACTACATTGCAGTTAATTAGCAACTCATAATTAATTTACCTACTTAGATCATTAACATTCATTCAATACAATTCAAACCATGCAAATTTCATTTAATTCACAATCAAGGCATTTCATCATGTTAGTCAATCAAATCCTAACATGTTGTGCTAACAATTATCGATTTTAAATAATTAAGTTAGAGGTAATTATACTTCGCTTTGATGGCATTCAAAGACGATTAGGGTTTGGTTGTGCTTCTAGAGAATTGAATTCAGCACTTGACGACGTTTCGAAATTCAATCGGGTTTGGCAGGAAGAATTTGATGAAAATCTAGTAATTTTCGCTAATTCCAGTGGTTTCCACCATGGCCGACGAGACCATTGTCGGTGGTGGCTTGACCAGCGAGGTGGTATGATTAGGCGTATGGGTCGGCATCGGCCCAGGTGAGCTCGATACGACCACGGTGAGGACCCTTTGATGGCGGCAATGACGATCGCCAGCTAGCAGTCATGTGTCGGTCAGGGTCGCCTGAGGCAGGGCTTGCCTGTTTGGCCTTGGCCCTGTCTCAGTAGTGGTGCACAGTAGGGGAAGAGGTCACCTAGATCAACAAGATGGTGACGGCGGAGCGGAACGGCCAGCGGCGGAATTGACGTTGGGAGTGCACTGCGGACGTGGCATCTTAGCGTCATGGAGGCCGGGATGGCATGGAACAGCTCAACAATGATCTGGTGGAGGTCAAGAACAGCTCGACCAGCAGTGGCACGACAACAGTGTTAGCGTAGGTTAGAGAAGGAAATGTCAGGGAGGGGGTTTCGAATAGGTCGGTGGCAGTTTCGTAAATAAAAGTTAATTCAATTCTGAATCGAATAAAAAATAATAACTAACTCCTAATAAATTCTAAAAAATAAAAAAAATATCATAAAATATAATACACTCAATAATATCAAAATGACATGTTCTATAACTAATAACTCAACCAAACTCGTATCTAATGCGTCCTAATGCATTACTCTGCCTAAAAAAGTTCTACGATCAAATATATATAAAAAATAACTGGCATTGTAAAACCTATGATTCGAGTTAGGGTTTTATAGTCTGAACTAGTCGGTTTGACGATTATTTTCAGTCGGGTCAATTTCAGAACACGTGTACCGAGCTGAGGACAGTCTTGTGTTATGAACTATGAGAGTCACGTGTGCACAAGTATATAATGATAACATCGGTAAGACAACAAGTAGAATGAGTTATCAGAATATATGAGAGTACACCCAAATTTTTATTATTTTAGTATTAGACTGGAGAATTATTTTTAGGTCGAATAACACATTAGGATGCATTACGGGCAGTTTAGTTGGGTTATTAGTTATAGAGTTTTTGTGTCATTATGATATTTTGATGTGTGTTATGTTTTATGGAAATTTTTTCCTATTTTTCTAGATTTCTTTTAGAATTATTATGAGTTAGTATTATTTTTCTCAAGTCGAAGTCGAGTCAAGTTTTAATTATGAGACAACCATTCGTTTTTCGCACCTACCATTTGTTTTTCTCACTGACTATTTATTTTTCTCACCGACCATTCATTTTTCTTACCGACCACTCATTTTTCTCACTCGACAACTTGTTTTCTTCCTCCCTGACATTTATTTATTCCACACCTCCGAAACTGTCACCATCCAACAGCCACCATCCTCCTCACCCAACTTCCTTCTTTTTTTCACCATGTAACTGGACACGATTGGAGCTTCTACTAGGTCCGTTTAGAACTCGCTTCTTGTTTTACATTCTATTCTATAGTGTATTATTTTATTACTTGCATTACTTGCTAAGTGGCGCTTTAGTCAGATCCCACTTAACTCGGGTCATTTAATCGATTGATCTTCAGGATTAATAACCTTCGAGGATGAGATCCCTCGAGTATGTTTTTGAAAACAAGATCCACCACAAGTTGCCTTCAGGCCTATTATATAAATCCCTTCCTATACCTATATATAGTTTTATCAAGTTTTCAGTGAGACGAGAGATGGGAAAATCGACTCGTACGTACCATGAGTGGGTGCAAGTGCCAGTCAAAGTGGGCTCCGGATTAGTGAGCAGGTTGTTCTAATCTCGAGGGATCTTGGCAACTCCCATTTTGAGTTCCTCACACTCTGGAGAAACGTGGAGGTTTATGGGTATTGTTTAATATAGTGCATGCCCGAATTTGTGGTTCAAAGGGTACTAAAGGCTACTATCTAAGAGTACTCGGTCTTCGTGCTGAAGGTTAGGAGAATTATGGAGGTAAGGAGAGGGCTTAGGATATACTAGTGGTCCCGAGGGACCAACAAATGAAATGAGAAATTGCCGAGAGAGGCATCAGCAGCAGCAGATTAGTTAGTTCAGGATGCTACCGGGTCTGCAGCCTAGTGGCTCCTTAGTAGGTGCCCTTCAGAGAGTTCATGTAACACCCCAATCCGGTTTACTCTCAACCCGGACCAGAACTGTTACAAATGATCGAACTACTCGTAAACCGATTAAGTTGGCTGACCCAAAACCTAAACGGCTACGACATAACCCTCTCGACGTCTCAAGATGGAGCACGCCGCTAATGCGCAAACAATATATGAATGAGATGCAAAACCCTAACAGGATACTACGTGAATGTCATGATAATAACCACACACCAAAATAATTAAAATAGCAACAAAATTCATAAAACCTGGAATAAAACGGACAGAGTCTCCCCTAAAAGTGCAATAAGGGGACGACCTGTTAAAATACAGCACAATATAGTATATATATAAAACCATAATGCACACCACAATAGGATTTAAGCAATAACACATCTTATAATTGGGTCTAGCCCACCTGCAATTCATGCTCATCATGTTTTTGTTCATTTTCAACTCAACATAGCTGATCATTCCTGGACATTAGAACATTTCCAAAACATTTCTAAGAAAATTCATACATTTCTAAGAAAAAGACCTACAAGTCTCATAGCTCATGCATATGTACACAACCATGTATATCACCAAGCATCATTCAACCCACATCATATCTTACGCAAAAGTCGGCGCGGCGCCAGGTATGTGTGTGCAATGCAAGCGCTACTCCTTTGTCAAGGCCGGCATACACCATTCATCATTCTCACCTACATATAGTAGAAAAACGTCAGCAACGGGTGTCACTGGTCTGGAAATAACTAATATCAAACTGGAACATGAGAGCAAACTCTCATGGAAAGCAAACAATCATATATCTTCCTCAAGAACTCTCATAAGGGCAACTACAAAGGAGCCGTCGAGCAGCTGACTCAACAGCATCCTGATCTATCTGGTACTGTGCCACTCACGACACTTCTTTTTCAGTACTTCACGTAAAACTTTATCCTAAGCCCTCTCCGAACCTCCATATTACTCCTGGCCTTGAGCACGTAGGCCAAGCACTCTCAAGCAGTCGCCTTTAGTACCCTTTGAACCACAAGTCCGGACATGCGCTGTACTAAACAGTACCCATAAACCTCCACGTCCTCCGGGTGTGAGGAACTCAAACGCGGAGTTGTCAGGATCCCTTGGGAATGGAACAGTCCGCTGGCACTAATCCAGAGCCCGCTTTGACTGTCACGGCATCCGCTCATGGTACGTGCAGTCGACTCATCTTCTCTTGTCTCACTGAAAACTCGATAAAACTATTTATAGGGCTGGGTCAGGATTTATTATAATAGGCCCGAAGGCAACTTGAGGTGGATCTTATTTTCGAAAACAAGCTCGAGGGATCTCATCCTTGAGGGTTATTAATTCTGAAAACAATCGATCAGATGACCCGTGTTAGGTGGGGTCCGATAAATCATCCACCTGACATGTCCTACAATCAATAAATCAAATCACCGATAGAGTGGAGCGATAAAACCTGAGAAGCGTGTCCTAACGGACCTGTCAGAAGCTCCAAGCGCAGTCTCGTGCCTAGACGGCGAGCTCCTGCAACGAACCTACATGAACATAACTATTTACTAACGCCCATACATATATGATGCACGCCTATATAACTAATATATCCACATGCATACAATAATCTAATCAAACATGACAATCATCTCGACAATTACCCTACATCTCTAATTGTCAAGCAAGTTAATAATTTTATCATTTCATATGTTACTTATTACCTAGCACTTTTAATTCCAATTTCAAAGCATACCTATTCTAATTAGGTGACAATGGTTTAATCAATTTAATCCGTTTAACTTAATACTAGCATGCAAAAACCTAATTCGTGCAAATTCATAAATTAACTCGTTAACAAGCATTTAATTAACTATTCCATGGTTTACTAACAATTTCATTAGTGAGCATTTACATCACACAACACAATCTACGCTAATCATCACATGTTTATCATAATTCACGATTAATTAAACTAAAATCATGAAGTTAATAAAATTAATTCTAATATGCTACTATGACCACAACATGTATGTAATAATTCTAAAAAAAGAAGGAAGAACCACCTCACGATCGGCGCTGAAATCGGTGCCGACGGACGAAGGCGGTGAAGGCGAGTCGGCGGTTTTCCGGCGATTGTGCCGGCGGTTTTCCGGCAGATCCGGTGGTTTTCCAGCGACTGCTCTGGCGAGGCAATCGGAGGTAGGGGTTAGCACCGTCTCGGCGAGCTTGACCCAATGGTGGTGACGACAAGGGCAGCCACGGCAGCGATGGCCACCGACGGCGGCGTCGAGTGCGGTCGGGGCGGTCGATCGCTCTGATCAGACCCACGGCCGGCCTCGACGGCGGCGCTAGGCTAGGGGGAAAGGTAGGGGAAGTTGAGGGGAGAAGCTCCGACGTCACGGCGGTGGCGGTCTGGCGTAGACGGCGGCGGAATCGCGTCGGGAGCGGCCGTGAAATCGTGGCGATTTCTGGCGTCGCGACGGCTGGACAGTGGCCGGGCGTGGTCAGGGCGGCAAGGCGACGACACGGCCGGGCTGGGGCGTCGATCGGCGGCGAGGTGGCGTTGACGGCGGTGGCAAAAGTCAAGGGCGGCGGCGGTGAAGACGTCGGGGTTTGGGGAAGGTGAAAACGTCGGGGTTGTGGGGGAGTGGCAAACTTGTAAATAGAACTTGACTCGACACCGGCTCGAGTCAAGAACAATAACTAACTCGGAATAAATCCCAGAAAAATCCAAAAAAATTGGGAAAAATCCCATAAAATCAAACAAAACAACACAACATCCAAATGACATGTTGTATAACTAATAACCCACCCGAATACCATCTAACGCGTCCTAATGCGTTATTCGGCCTAAACTAATTCTACGGTCACAACATGAAAAAATAAAATCATCAACTGTATACTCTCATATCTACTGATAACTCAGTCTGCTGATGCGTATCTGACGCTATCATCGATACTTGGGTATACATGAACCCTCATAGCACGTGCGCACGGTCGGCCTCGGCCCCGCACACGTGTTCTGAAAGCTGAACCGACTCGAACTACGGTCAAACCGACCGGCTAACGACTATAAAACCTTGACTTGAGTCGTAGGTTTTACAGTTCACGAGAAATATATGAATGTTTTCTTTCATATGAGAGTTTGCTCTCATAGGCAGTTTGATATTAGTTATATTTTTGGACCAATAACACTCGTTATTGACATGTTTTTATAATATATGTAGGTGATGATCATGAGTAGCATGAGCCAGCCTGGATGGAAGAGCAGTGACGTCTCTTGTACACACATGTCAGATAATAGAATGCTAATATTTTGTTGATGTTGTCATTATATTGAAAATAATGTGATGATAATAATAATATAATGTGATATGATATTTGATTCAGTAGAAGAATTTCTAATTGTGACATTAAATACATATGTTTTTGTAAACATGTTTAGATATTGAGTATGTACAACAAGTAAGGCCCAGAATGTGATGAGAAAAATGAATAGAATGTACAGATGGGTCGAGACCCAAGATTCAAAATAACTTATGCATTAGATTAAAATTTTGTGTGAATGTCAATATGTGATATATATATATAATATATATACTATATATATATATATATATATATATATATATACATGTCCCTTAATTGCACATTTAGGGGAGACTATGTTCGTGTTATTTTACGAATTGTATCGTTTTTCATCGTAGTGATTTTGGTATGTAAACTGTTTGTCATATCATCCATGTAGTAGCATGTTAGGTTTATTTTTGTGCATCCATCCATGCATAACGATAGACATTTTCCATCTCGAGACGCCGAGAGTAGATCCACAGGGTTGGGTTTGGGTTAGCCGACCTAACCAGGACCAGTGACATTTCAGTTCAGTTCCTGAGTGTGAACCGGATTTGGTGTGTTACAGACATATTGTCGCATACTTTGATAACTCATTTATTATCATTTTCCTAACATTATCATCATATACTCGAGTACACTTGACCCCTATTTCTCCTAACATACGGCCGACCTCGTCTCAACATACGTGTTATGAAAATGACTCGACTCGAACCGATAGCTGAACCGACTGGTTCAATAATGTAAAACCTGACTCATGTCACGGGTTTTACGGTCATAGTGCATATTCATTAATCTTGCTAAATTTTGCAATGACTGAATACGTTGGATGATGTTTTTTTGTTTTTGGATATGGCTTGGATGCTTGTGAATAGGCTATTAAAAAATACATATTAATAAAAGAATTAAGTCTTGATACTTTTTTGTGTCATAGCTGTAAATTAAGTGACCTGAGTTAGGGTCAGAACCAGTCGGTTTGATTGATATTTTTAGTCAAGTCAATTTCAGAACACACGTATTGAGCCAAGGCCGGTCGTGTGTCATGAACCATGAGGGTCATGTGTGTACAAGTAAACGATGATTATGCCAGTAAGACAGCAATAGAATGAGTTATCGGAGTATATGAGAGCACACCCATATAATTAGTTTGGGTAGACCATAGAATTAGTTTTAGGTCATTTACCACCCTAGGACGCGTCATTTATTAGTTTTGGGTGGGTTAATAGGTTTAGAGCATGTTATTCAAGTTAGAACTCGATTATTTTATTTTATATATTTTGGGGATGTATTTCGTAATATTGACTCGAGTCGGGAGCGAGTCAAGTTTTTATTACAAAATTACCCTCGCACCAAAACCCGACCTTCTTCCCCTGTTTCTCCTTTCTCACCCTATGACCGATATCCTATCCCGACACCCCCCCCCCGCCCCCCCCCTCCCCCCTTCCCTTGTCACCTTGTCACCTCATCATCAATGACCGCCGTCCCGACCCCCTCACCACCTTGTCACTGCCCTCCCGCCCAACTCCCTTCTCCTTTTTCTCCCTTCCTTCTCCCCCACGATCCTCACTCAAGCCGGCCGCAACCTTGTCGCCACCGCCGGTCGCCCTCCCCCTCTCTTCCCTTGACATTCCTGACACATTCCCAGCCCCATCCACCCCATGCACGGCAACTTCGGAAACAAAGCTGCTGTTGCAAGTTGTTGCCGCCGACGACCGGCGCCCCTACAGACCGTCATGCACCACCGTCGTCCTCATCATCCCCTCCTCATGTCTTAGATGACCTCAATTGCACCAATCCCCTCCCCAATTGAAAACACCTCTTTTGGTACCCTTTGCCCTAGCCGACCACCATTCTTGCTGCCGGCGACTAGCGCCGTAGCTAGCGATTGCCTCGATGATCTATTTCCATCATAGACTCCCTGCTACCACCCTTGCCCAGGCCCTCCTTGCTTAGCGACCACTCCACCTAGCCGCCCCCTTTTTCTGACGCTTTCTTGCCATGGCCCTCCCTGCCGTGGTAACCCGGCAGTGAGGGCACAAGCTCTCCCAACCCAGCCCCTTAGCCATCGTCACCTTGCTTTGGCAATAGTTGAGCAATCGTGGCTCGTTGCCACGCGAAAGATGATTAGGTATGGAATTTTATCCAATGTTATTTGATAATGAGTTGTTTTATGATCTTATTGTGATGCAAATGTTGTGATAGTAAATAAATGTTGGTTTACATTTAAATGCATGTTAACATATGATAATAGTGAATTAGGGTTTTAATTTAAATGCATGTAAATAGATGTTGTCTTGTATGGATTGATGAGGAGTGTAGCATTCATGCATTATGTTGGTTGTTAGTATTTAGTCTTGTTGTGTAGGTATAGAGTAGGAACTCGCCGCCTACGCACAAGAACATGCTCGGAGCTTCTGCCATGTCCGTTTAGGATTCGTTCCTTGTTTTACGCTCTATTCTATTTGATATTTGTTTTATTACTTATAGGATGAGTTAAATGACATTTTATCAGATCCCACTTAACTCAGGACATTTAATCAACCAGTTTTCCAGATTAATAACCCTCGAGGATCAGATCCCTCGAATTTGTTTTCGAAAATACGATCCACCACAAGTTGCCTTCATATAAATCCCTTCCTAAGCCTATATATATATATATATATATATATATATATATATATATATATATAATTTTATCATATTTCAGCTAGACGAGAGATGAGAAAACCGACTTGCACGTACCATGAGCAGGTACACATGCCGGTGAAAGTGGGCTCTGGATTAGTGAATGGGCTGTTTCGTTCCTGAGGGATCCTGACAACTCTATGTTTGAGTTCCTCACACACAGGGAATGTGGAGGTTTACAGGTACTTCTAAGTACAACGCATGTCCAGACTTGTGGTTCAAAAGGTACTAAAGGTGACTGCCTAGGAGTACTCGGTTTTCATGCTTAAGGCCAGGAGAATTATTAAGGAAAGAAGAGGGCCTAGGATATATTGGTAGTCACAAGGGACCAGGAAAATGAAATGAGAAAATGCCGACAGAAGCATCAGTAGACCAGTCAGTTCGGGATGTTACGGGGTTTGCAGGCTGGTGGCTCCTCAGTAAGTGACCTTCAGAGAGTTCTGGTATAGTATATGAATGTTTTTCTTCATATGAGAGTTAGCTCTCATAGCCAGTTTATTATAGTTATATTTTGGACTAGTAATACTTGTTACTGATGTGTTCTTATATATATATATATATATATATATATATGTGTGTGTGTGTGTGTGTGTGTGTGTGATGAACATTAGTTGGATGTGCCAGCTTAGACGGAGGAGCGATGATGTCTCTTGCACACATATATCAGATGATAGAATGTTTATATTTTGTTTATGATGTTATTATATTGAGAATGATGTAATTGAATGTAAAACATGATGATATGATGTGAAATGTGAATAAAATGCATGAGTGGGTTGAGACCCAAGATTCAGAGTGATTGATAAAGTAGATTAGAATTCTGTGTGAATGAAAATATCTGGTGTATATATATATATATTCGTATATGTTGATTTGATAGGGTGGCCTCTAATTGCACTTGTAGGGGAGGTTCTACCTATTTTATTTTTGAATTTTTTATTAATTTTATTATAATTGATGTTAGTGTGTAAATTAGTTTTCGTGTCATCCATATAGTAGCATATTAGGGTTTTATGCATTCATACATGCATAATAATTAGTATCTTTATTTTAAAATGTCAAGAGTAGATCCGCACGAGTTGGGTTTGGGTTAGCCGACTTAAATGTGGACTTGTGACATTCTGGTTTGGTTACCGAACATAAACTAGATTTGGACTGTCACAATAGCAATTATGATTAATAAACATAATTTTTTATAGTCAATTAGATAATTAATCTTGGAATAGTAAGGAAAAGAACAACTTTTTATCCATTAAAAAAACAATCTTGAGAGTATATATAACCTTCTAAACCTTGATACGTGGTCTAATTATATGTCTCTTCTTGAGATGGAAAGAAGAGACTACACAATCTCGAGATAGGAAGAAGATAGAAGAATTTGTATCAATACTTAAGACCATAACCTACCATTACTTTTATGCATAAAAAGAGTATTAAGTCTTTATACGCAATAGTTCATACCTTATCAATTCAGTGTTTATATAAGCCTATTAAATTTAATAACTTTAATAGATCACATAATTGCGCGTATTAATAAGATAGCCCATTATTGTGTAATAATAATAATAATAATAATAATAATAATAATAATAATAATAATAATAATACTAATAATAATACGTAAGATTGTGCATGAGACTTTTTAATAGTTAAATAATGAACAAAATAAATTCTATGTTATTAATCGGTGGCATTCCCTCCATTTGGTGATTTTCAAGTTGTGTTATCCTTGTTATGTGAAATTAAGCTTGTTGGCAAGTTTAGTGCTACCATACATAAACCACCATTCCACATTTTTTTTATGAATTTAAAAATTATAAAAATCTCCGATTTGGATTTATAGGAGAGTTTTTGTAATGGCTCGACCCAATGTGGAATATAAAGGGCAAAGTTATTTTTTTAAAATAGTTAACTAAGTTAAATATCTATAACCCATTTTTACTTATAAACAAGATCTTACACTAGTAGGTATTACATGTGGGATTAAGTTAAGGATTTTACAATCCACCTGCCTTAATAAATTGTCTCCAAATTCCCTAAACTTGGCCCATTACTAATCATAGCCTATAATATTCTTTGGCCCTTGACTAGCGACTCTAATTTATCCTACTATTTAACACGAAATCAAGAGGTTATGAAACCATTTATAATATTTTGGTCCAAAGTGTATTATAACCAAGATGGTATAAAACCATTTATAATAATCTGGTCTAAAGCGTATTGTAATGGACATAAGTCATCTCTTCAAACGTGGTTAACTAAATTAAAGATCTATACTCTAAATTGTAGACTTTAAAGTTACAATTAATGAAAAAAGTGAAATTATTTACCTTTCAATTTTATGATAGGCGACACATGATATTATTCATTACCTAAGACTTTATGGCCCTAATAAAATTATAAATAAAATAGAAAAAAATGACAAGATAATATTAATTTTTTCTCGTGCCCGATTGACTAGGTCTCATTGATTTGCATAGGATTTGCGGATAATTTGTTTTCACCTAAGCTTTGTTTCATTAAAATAAAAAAAATTCAAGTTGCCGATCTCACGCTAGCGCAAGCGCTACTTGTAACACCCCAAATCCGGTTCACGCTCGTGAACCGAACCGGCATGTTACAGGCCCCGGTTAGGTCGGCTAACCCGAACCTAACTCGTGCGGATCCAATCCCGGCGTCTTAAGATGAAGATACTAACTTGCTATATGTATGTATGAATGCATAAAACCCTATCAGGATACTACATGGATAACATGCAATTAATTTTCACACCAACACAATTACAATCAAAATTTTGCAATAAACACGCAGGGTCTCCCCTAAAAGTGCAATTATGGGCCCACCCTGTCAAAATAATATATATGTATAAATATATACACATGCATCCATGATTTCATTCACACAAAATCTAATATATTAGGAATTCATTCTGAAGCTAGGGTTTCAACCCACTACGCTTCCGCTGCGCATCTCTGATCATGTTCACATTCTATCGTGTCTTAACATTTAATCATGTCACATCATCGTGTCTCAAGCATTTAATCATATCTTAGCATTTCACAACATTCACAATATAATAGCATCATAAATAAAATATAAACGCTCAATCAACTGACATGTGTGCAAGCGACTACAGTGCTCCTCCGTCCAAGCTGGCTTCTGCAACTCGTGATTATTACCTACATATAGTATAAAAACACGTCAGTAACAAGTGTTACTGGTCCGAAAAATAAAATAACTATAACAAACTGGCTATGAGAGCAAACTCTCATCTGAAAGAAAACCATATACTTCCTCAAGAACACTCTGAAGGGCACTACTGAGGAGCCACTGGGCTGCAGACCCGGTAGCATCCCGAACTTACTGCTCTGCTGCTGGTACTGTGCTACTCTCAGCACTTCTTTTTCAGTACTTCTCATGAAACTTTATCCTAAGCCCTCTCCGAACCTCCATATCTCTCCTGGCCTTGAGCACGAAGGCCGAGTACTCTCAGGCAGTCGCCTTTAGTACCCTTTGAACCACAAGTCCGGACATGCGCTGTACTAAACAGTACCCGTAAACCTCCACGTTCTCCGGGTGTGAGGAACTCAAACGCGGAGTTGTCAGGATCCCTCGGGAATGGAACAGTCCGCTGGCACTAATCCAGAGCCCGCTTTGACTGTCACGGCATCCTCTGCATGGTACGTGCAGTCGGTTTCTCCATCTCTCGTCTCACTGAAAACTCGATAAAACTATATATATAGGCCTGGGAAGGGATTCATATAATAGGCCCGAAGGCAACTTGTGGTGGATCTTGTTTTCGAAATCATCCTCGAGGGATCTCATCCTCGAGGGGTTATTAATCCGGAAATATTCGATTAAATGGCCCGAGTTAAGTGGGATCCAATAAAACGCCACTTAACCCGCCCTGCAATAATAAAATAAACATACAATGGAAGAGCGTAAAACAAGACGAGTCCTAAACGGACCTGGTAGAAGCTCCAAGCGTGTCATCGCGCCTAGGCGGTGAGCTCCTACTCCGTACCTACACATCAAAACTAAATACTAACGCCCACTAACTACATGATGCATCAAACTCAATAAATATCAATCACAATCAATAATCATAAATATGAAAATAATTCTAACTCATCCTATTCCTACCAATTTTATTATATTTTCCTAAGCTACATTACTCGATTAGCATGCTCAACTCGATCTACCTCATTAGATCATTCACTATTCATTCTCAATTAATTGCATCATGCAATCATCACTACACTCATACTCATACATTTATCATGACAATTATTCAATTCTAGCATGGTATACTAACAATCATAATCAATTTTAAATAACTCAATCGGAGGTACTTATACCTCACGTTGTCGACATTCGGCGACGGCTAGGGTTCCGTCGCGCGTCTCGGAGCTCAAATTCGGCGCTCATCGGCGTCCGAAGCTCGATCGGGCTCCACTGGGTGAGCCCCGCGGAAGATCCGGTGAATTCCGGCGAATTCCAGAAATTCCGATTTTCCGGCGGTTTTCCGGCAGCTAATGGCGGTTTTCCGGCGACTTCCGGTGGTTTTCCGGCGACAATCGCCATCGGCGTCTACTAGCTGGATAGGGGTCATATAGGGTACCATTGGAACCGGCTCGGCGAGCCCGACTCATCTATGAGGTCAACGCGGTCGGCCGAGGCGGTGGCTCGCCGGAAAAAGGCTAAAACAGAGCCGGCGGCGATGGGTGGCTCGATCCGGCCGCCCTGGGCGGCGCTGGCCTCCGTGCCGGTCGGGGAGGGTCGCTGGAGGGCTGAGGGTGCTGAGCCGACCTCCTGATCATGGCGGCGACGATCGCCGGCGGCGCAATCGCCGACGAAAACGGAACGCGGCGCGGCAATTGGCGAGGCGTTCCGGCGTCGCGGCGGCCACATGGTGGCCGGGGCTGGTCGGGGCGGCACGGCGACGCCGTCGTCGGGCTAGGCGGCGACCATCGACTGCCGGGCGGCGGCGGCAGCGGCGGCGGCGGCGACGCGCAGTGGCGGCGCGTCGAGGTAAGGGTTTCGGGAAGAAAAGCAATGGTCGGGGGTGTGTGTGGTGGCAAACTCGTAAATATTACTTGACTCGTCTCCGACTCGAGTCAAAATAATATTTAAGTCATAAAAAAAATTCCAAAAAATTTGGGAAAAATCCTATAAAATCAAACAACACAAAAAAATCATAATGATATGCTCTAGAACTATCAACCCACCCAAAATGCCCGTAACGCGTCCTAACGCGGTAAACGGCCTAAAACTAATTCTACGATCCACTATATATAAAAATAAAAAAAATCACTGGCATACTCTCATATATTCTGATAACTCATTCTGTTCTGCTGTGTTCATGACGTTATCATCATATACTTGGGTACGCATGACCCTCATAGCTCATACACGTGACCGGCGTCGGCTCGGTACGCGTGTCCTGAAACTGACTCAACTCGAAAAATAATGGTCGACCCGACCGGTTCTGAATATAAAACCCTAACTCGAATCGTGGGTTTTACACTACTTGTATTGCCTATAATTTTCAATAATATATAATTTCCACGGCATATTATTAGCGTATTTTTATTTTAATATATATAGAATTATGTAAGGCTATCTTATTATTATATTTATAAAAATTGAAGCTTGGCGTCACTATCAAAGGGTCCCAGCTACACCTATGGCGTGAGTTAATAGGGCTTCATAAGTCAGACCGCATAAATGGCCAGCATTAAATTGCTAATAAAATAAACATTTTTATTTTTTATTATTAATATTTGGGAATTTTTTGGAAAAGTTGGATGGGGCCCATTGCCGACGAGGCTTGATTATTGTTATTATCAATTAAAGACTAACTTAATGGGCCGGCCTTCTAAGTGTAGCAAGATATTTTTATTCTTTGGGAAAGCCCACAAGGCAAGGGCTCACCAGTGGGCTCCATTGCCCTGCAGACAACAGAGATGTTGTCTACTGTTGATAACTACCTTTAGGGGTGGGCGCGGACGTCCGAATTAGTCCGTCCGTCCGAAGTCCGAAGTATGTCCGATCGAATTTGACCGACCGAATTTGACCGAATTAAAACAAACCAAACATGGACATTTCTTTGTCCGACCGAATGACCGACCGAATGACCGGTATTTTACATCAATAATATAATGTTTTTAATATTTGTAAGGCTAATATTATAGTTTATAAAAATTTTAAAATGTAATATACAGTAAATTAATTAAGTTCATACATAAAATTGATATTTAATATCTTAAATAACATTTGTTGCCTAATATCACCACTTATATTTTTTGTCCTCTTCATTTTAAAATTAGGGCATTTCCCTTCAATATGCCTCCATAAATGAGTAGTTCCATAACTTCCGGCTCCTTCAAACTTCTTTTCACAATAATGACAAATAGCAAATGTTCCATTCTTCTCATATTTCTTATCAAAATAGGCCCATACACCGGATGCCATTTTCCTTTTTTTGATAATGCACCATCTGGAGATTCTCCTTCTTTAACAGTCGAATTTTTGTTATCTTTTCCATCTCCACTTTGTTCATTTACATTTAGTAATGAACTTGCATGATCCATCTGTGAAAAAAATCAAATTATAAATATAAAATGTTATAACTAGTATAAATCAACTTTATTTATATAAGTGGTATCAACTATCAACAAATATTATTAATTGACAGTTTGACAGTACCTATTCTTTCCGAGATACAAATTTCCTTCACCAAAGCACAAATTTTTAATAGCTCAATCACTGCATAATTTTATTAATATAAAATTTTTTTACATTATCATCCAAGTATAAATAATCAAACTTTATAAAATAATAAGAATTAATTCTAGGTATAAAATAAATTAAATTTAGGATAAATTAAGTAATATATACGCGGCGGCAACGGGCGGCGGTTCGACGGAGTCCGGCTGCGTCGCGGCGGCAGTCCGGCGGCAGAGGCAGGGCAGACGAGGCACTGAGGCAGGCAGTGACGGAAGTTTTGGGTGGCGGTCCGGCGGAGGCAGGCGGCGGCGGAGGCCGGAGCGGCGGAGGCGGGAGCGGCGGATGCAGGGAAGCCCAGGCGACGGTGGATCTTCACACGGCGCGCAGAGGGTGGCGGAGACACGAGCAGATGGTCGCGGTCCGGCGGAGGCAGGCGGTGCAAGCTAGGAGCGGAGGCCGGCGGTCCAAGCTGGGAGCGGAGGCAGGCGGCGGCGGACGGAGCGTGCAAAGGTGGCGGAGCGGAGGCAGCGTGTCGCGACGGTGGCGGTTCGGCGGAGGCAAGGGAGGGTGGGTGAGGGCGGCAGAGGGCGGGTGAGGGCGGCAGAGGGCGGGGAGGGCGGCGGCAAGAGCGGCGGCGGACGGCGGCGGCATATGAACAGTGGGTTTTTTTGTTAGGGTTTAGTTTCTTTGTTAGGGTTTTGAAATTTGGTTTTGATTTTGGACCGTCCGCGGACATTGTCCGGGCCCGACGGACAAGTCGGACATTAATTCGGTCGGACAAGTTTTGTCCGATAAAATTTCGGACAAACGCGGACAATAACTTGTCCGACGTCCGTCCGACCGATGCCCACCCCTAACTACCTTAGAGTGCTGGGTCCCCACGCTGTTGGGCCCCGCTTGTTTGATGAAAGGAAAGTTAATTAACAGGTAAATCAGCTTTGTTTTGCTAAAACCTTGATTTTTTATAATGGGGGTTGGCGTGCGTGGACGTCGATGAAGTTTAGTTGATTAAATATGCGGAATATAGTGATCAATTTTTTGATTAAAAATTAACAGGCATGGATATTAATACAAAAATATTTAACATTTTTTAAGAGATGAAAAAAATAAACCAAAGCTTAAAGCAATTATGATACTGTAACCTAAATAATCAATAAATTTTTTGACTCATATTAGTAATATATAAAAATTGCTGATCAATTCTTATTAATAATAAAGTCGTTGATAATTTAGCTCGATGTTGAATATTCAACTAATTAAAATACAACTACAAAATATCAAATTAAATGATTATAATTTATCTCCATGTGAGATCCCTCAACTTAGTCTCACATCTAATACCTACTGGGAAAAGATCATGTTTATAAGTGAGAATGGACTACAGATCTTTAATTTTCGGGGTACCCATTTTAAAGAAATGACTTAGCCCATTACGTTGCACTTTGGGCCGGGTCGTTACAAATGGTATCAGAGCCGACCTGGTTCCGTGTTAGATGGTGGGCTGAATTAGAAACGTTGGCTAGGCTGCCGGTCACAGGCCAGAAAGGTCGTGGGCTGGGGCTAGCAACGGGTCAAGAATAGGTATTTTGGGGACGAAATTCCCTAAGGTGGGTAGATTGTGAGATCCCTCAAAGAGAAGATGCTGTTTATAAGTGAGAATGGATTATAGAGAAGATGTTGTTTATAAGTGAGAATGGACTATAGCTCTTTTTTAAAAGAATGACTTAGCCCATTATGCTACACTTTGGACTGGGTCGTTACACTCCAGTTCTTTGATATAAGATACACATGGCCAAATATTTTGAATAGTTTAGTTTAAATATAGACGTGTCCAAAATTTATCAGCTAATGAAAGTAAACTATTTCCTTGGTAATATCATTGACCCCCTAGCTAAATTGGTCCAATTGCAGCTAAATGATTAAGACTTGTATTAGAAGCATAACATAACTTTTAACTTGTTTGACTTTGGTGTGGCCTTGCGTTCATAAAGAGGCACTTTCAAGATCAATATTAGTGTAAGATGAGATACTACAAAAACCAAGAATGTGATTGGGTTGTCCTCTAAATCATGATACAACCTCATATTTGTACATATGGTTTGACCTTTAATTTTGGGCAGTCTAAAATATAATTCTATAACAAAAATTTGAGCAAAAATTGAGAAAATGAAAGGAAACATGGTACAAAAAATAAATGATTTTGAAGTGGACATTCCATGACCCGTTGAGCGGCTTGTCCCATGTGTAGAGTTTGAGCAGGCGACCTGGTTCCTAAATGTGCAAACAAAACCCCGTGAATAGACTTATTCATGCTAATTCATCTTATTGGGGTCAACATCGGTCGGTTTGATTCAGTGTCCAATTAACTGAATTTTGCTTTGTGGTTCGATTTCATAATTAAACCTGAACTTAATTATTCTTAAAATCAAACCAAATTGGATGAACCACAATGTTTTGGTTTATTCGGTGCAATAAATGAATAACTGAATTATATCATAAGTTATATAAAAAATTTTGTTTAATTATATTATTAAAATTATATTATTATTTTATTCATCATAAATATTTAATAAATAATTCTAATGTATATATCATATTAAATAGATAAAATATAATTATAAAAATATTAAAACTTCATGATAATTAACATAAGATATATATTTTAGATTTTTTTAAAGTTTGGTTAATTCGATTCGGTTTGGTTCCGAAACGAATTATAAATAGGGAAAATATCATAAATAACCACATTTTAAAATTTTATATCATAAATTGACAAAATTTTAAACTTCTATCATATATAACCATATCTCATATTTTTATTTCGCACATAATCAAATCTCCTATTCTTATTTTGTGTATAACTAATTTTTACATTTTAAATATATTTAATTCATAATTTTTTTATTTTATTGACATAAATACCCTTAATTTAGCTTCAAATTTTAATTAATATATTTTTTCTTGTACTCCAAATGATGAATGAAATTTAAATTTTTTTAAAAAAATCTTCAAAATTTAAAATATATTAGTTTGAAAAAATTTAATTTCTAACAAAATATAATAAGGTCATATTAAAATTTAAAACACCAAAAAATGTATTTTTTATTTTATTTTATTTTGGAATTTTGATCAATTAAATTTCAAACAAAATCTATAATTTTACATTTTGAACTATAACTAAAAAAGAACATAATTTTAGAATCTATTCATCATTACTAATCTTTTTATTTTTGATATATAAAATAAGTAAAGATTATAACTTTTATTTATTATCGATCGTTGTTCTAAATAAAAAATGAGATTTTTATGGGTATTTTTTCATTAAATAAAAAATAATAAAATTTGGTCATAATTTATATGAAAGTTTTAAAAATAGGTGCGATAAAGATTTGAAAATTTAGCTATTTACAAGAGAAAATTTTAAAACCTGGACATCTATAATATTTTCCATTATAAATATACATATCCGTTTGTTGACAACTTACTAAAAACTAAACAGAAGTATTCTCAAACCAAATTGAACTGTTAATTATGGTTTGATTCGATTCGATTTACGGTTTTCACCTAATTATACTCGCATTATCTCTCCTCTCGGTTCTAACTCTAGTATAACCAAAATAAACTAATTTGCCTATAAATGGCACCCTTTTCCTGACTTTCATATTATTACTGATTGCACTTTTATTTGCGTAACAAACCTTTCTTGGGTTTATAAACTGTTTTGAAATCACCTGGTACGCTGAACACAATTCCCGTTGATATTCAATAACTTGCAAAATTTCTTCATTAAAAAAATTACCACCTAACTTCTATATTATGAATGATAATTTTCACTATTTGACCGTCAAGGGATTTTTTTGTTTTGAGTAAAACATGGGTAAGCTATTTTAATCATGTTTGCACCATAATACAGATGCAGACATTAAGTTAAAAGCCTTTCAAGAAATCCTTCAACTAAGGTCTTAATGTGTAAGCAATTTTTGCGTTTGATTAATTGACAACTTAAGTAGTATTTCTTTATTTTTAATAAAACAAAGTAGAATATCTTTAACTTATGCATTTTATTAGAGTGATAGTCTTTTTCACCGCGACTTTTTCCCATTGTGCGAGATCACTAAAAAAATTGATTTTTTTCAACATAAAATTTTTCCCTCCACGTATTCTCCACACCAATTTTTATATTGGCAACAAAACTTACATTTATTTCTATATTTGAAAACTTTTAAAGGTAAGTATATTTTAATTTTCAAACTTTTTTCCTGTTAAAATATGTTGAAAATTTTTTCTCCAGTCCACTTTTTTTTTTAGCCAGAGAAACATTAAAAAATTAATATATATATATATATATACTCACATTTAAATAAATATATTTAAATATAGAAAAAAATTATAATCTTTCTCCACGGTTAAAAATAATACAGAGAATAAGACATAGAGAAGAGTTATTTTTTTGCCAACGCGTTCAGAAGGACACGGGAAATTTTTTGGATAATATTCTCGTCCATGTACTTTTATCACGTCCTCTTAATAGTTTTATGCATTGTGATGCTCGATTTTTAAAATTCGATCGCATCCCTCTTTTGGGTTCTTCGAGAAGAAAACATAAGAGTGTATCAAAATTTTAAGTGCTCGACCTTATCAAAAAATGGTATTAAGGTATTGACATGCTACAATTTTAAACGATAAACATAGCGCTGTAGCGTGTAATTATCGGTCTTACGTGCATGGCATGTGGTGCCATCATGTGATGCTCGATCGACGGGGGCATACCCGATGGCGTTAAAAGTGAGGCGTGCCCAAACAATTCTCCAAGTAAAGAAAAAGACCGGGCGGCCACTGTTATTGCCCTCACGGGGGACTCGTGGGAATTACTCCGTGTCGATGGACGGTGGTAGACCAAGTCAAACTTTTGGTGGGCCCCCCAGGGAGAGGCGTATCGGTAATTTCGGGGCAGGTACAAGGGTATATTAGTAATTTCGGTGGAAACATGGGTGTTGGCGGAAGAGGACAACGCCGCCCGCGTGACACTTCCCGACGCGGGAAGAGACAACGACCGTTTTAACGGTAATCCCCCCTTTCCCTGTATGAGTTCTAAAAATAATAATAATAATAATATATATATATATATATATGTAAAATTTATAAATATAATATATAAAGCTATTTAATCCCTCTTATTATTGGATCTTATAAAATAATATTTTAATTTATTAAAAGTAGGTTTGGATTGCGAGAAAGAGAAAGACAATATGAGAAAAATAATTATTTAGTTTATAAGAAAATATGAGAAAATGAAATATGCTTTTTATTGTGATAGAAAACTCTTTCATTATTAATTTTTATACAAAATATATAAGAGATAAGAAAATTGAGAATGATGATTTATAAATTATCATTTTTCTAACTAAGTGTAGGGGATAAAATAATAAAAAACTAATTATTTTTTCTTCTTCTTCGTAACATTTAGTTTCTGCTATTTTTGTCATTATCCAAACATACTTTATTTTCATTTAAAAATTTCCCACAAATTGATATTACTTCCTCTATTTTTTTTCATAAAAATGTAAAAATTTAAACGTGGGTTAAGATTAATAAATTTTTAAGTATTACACCAATTACCTCGTATTTATAGGCAAAGTAGGTATATTTTGCTTAACCCAACCATCATTTAAAGCATTGTAAGTTTCAAAAAAAAATGTAATTAAAATTTTAAATTTTAATCACATACAATACAATAATTAAAATTTAGAATTATGTGAAACATATTTAAACATAGAGCAAATGATATTATTATTGTGTATTAGTCATGCAAAACTCATTATAATTATCATCGTAAAAAAAGGGAAAAAAAGAAGGTAGGAGGGCATTAAAGGAATGAAAGAGAGTAAATGCGAGGACCCCCATTTTCTGTGCACAAGCCAATGCTATCCCCCTCGCCGGAGCACGGCGGCGCCTTACTCACCCGGCGACCAGCTGCGTCGTCGTCTTTGGTGTGGTGTTCGGCGGTGGTGATGGTCTGCGGAGGAAGCGATTGTGCTGTTGGCGAGGAGAAGGGGAATGTGGGTTGTGTCATGGTTTTTTTTGCGTGGTGGAGATGCGGTTTGTGGCTGGTTTTGATTGTTTGTTTTGTATTGTTTGGCTTTTGCAGCAAAGATGAGGTGCTTTTCATTTATCGGCCCCCGCCGCAGGGATGGCCGCCGGATCGGTGATAGTACCCGAGTTCGTTCCAAGTCTCGGTTTTTCTTCGATTCCGCATCTGGTGAGCTCGTTTTCTGATTGTTATTATTTTTTTTTGCAATTTTTTTTTCGAATTTTTTTGACCAGTTTTTGGGAAGTTTTCGGATCGTATCGTCGTTTTGAGTGTTTACTTGGTTGGTGTGTAGTTTTTGTTTGATTCCTGCATCTGGCGAGCTCCTTTTTCTTGAATTTTTTTATTTTTTTACTTTTTTAATTATTTTTTGACTTGTTTTTGGGAATTTTTGGAGGAAATGAGAGGTCTTACTGCGCCGTGCACCATCACATTGGGTGTTTACTTGGTTGCTTTATAGTTTGTGTTTGATTCTGCATCTGGTTAGCTCCTTTTTTCTGGAATTTTTGGAGTTTTTAGAGGGATTGAGAGGTTGAACTGCGTTGTGAATGGGAAGTTTGGGTGTTCCCTGTTCGGGAGTGGTTTTTCTTTGACTTTGCATCTTGTAAGCTCCTTTCTTCTCGTATTGTTTGAGACAATTTGGAGGAATTTTGAAGAGATATGTGACCTGTCGCTACGTGGTTTTTCTTGCATTTTTAGAGTCAGCTCATTTCTCTTTAAATTTTGAGAGATTTTGGAGAAATTCTGAGACGTTTTACTGAGATTGAGAGGTTTTATCACACAATGAATGGGCGTTTTGAGTGTTTACTTGTTGGTGTGTGGTTTTTCTTGCATTTTGAGTGTTAGATATTATTTCTTGAAAATTTGAGAGATTTGCGAGGAATTTAAGTAATTTTGTAGAGATTGAGAGGTTTTATTGCACCACGAATGGGCATTTTGAGTGCTTACTTGTTGGTATGTGGTTTTACTTGGAGTAAATTTTGGGTAAATTTTAAGGTTTTTACTGCCGTATGCATCAGCATTTTGAGCGTTAACTGTTGGTATATGATTTTTCTTGCATTTTTTTGCAGAGAAAAGTAGGCAGAAACAGTCTTGGGATGCTGATGGTGAGTGTTTGGTTTGCAATTTGGTGTGGGATTGGTTGTTAAAATTTGTGGTTTAGCTAAAGAATGGAACTTTTTGCTAATTTTATTGGCTCAGACAGTGGTGGTAAGGAAAGGGCATCCTCGCAGAGTGATGCCAAGTCTAGCAACCCTTCTCAGAAATCTGGAGCTGCTTGTGGCTTCTCATTTCGTGAACTGGCGATTGCTACTAAGAATTTCAAGCCCACAAATCTGATTGGTGAAGGTGGTTTTGGACCTGTTTATAGGGGCAAGATGGAAACAGGACGGGTAAGTTGATTTGCAGAGAACCAGCGTCATCCTTGTTTTTTGATGTGGGTGAGATGGATCATGATTTGATGTATGCCTGTGAGGCCAGGTTGTAGCAATCAAGCAGCTTAACCGGGAAGGACTTCAAGGGAATCAAGAATTTATCGTGGAAGTGCTGATGCTGAGCCTGTTTCATCATCCTAATCTTGTTAAGTTAGTTGGCTACTGTGCCGAGGGTGATCAAAGACTGTTGGTTTACGAGTATATGTCCAAGGGTAGCTTGGAGAATCATCTTTTTGGTGAGAACACTATCTGAGTGGCTCTTTGTCTGAAAATTTCGAGTGCTGGTAATTTACAACACCTATTTGTTCTAGTCTATTTGTTGATAGAATTTTCTTCTTTATCATGCAAAAATTTTGAGGACTTTTATATGGGTAATAACTATTGGGTATTGGATGTAAGACTAACTATTTGGGACATTTTATAGTGTGTTAGAGCGTTGGGAGATGTTGTTAACTGAGATATCGAGCTCTCTTTTTGTTCAATGTCTGTTCATTCTTTGGTCTTTGTTGTCTGCTTCCAAGAAAATTTTCTCTACTGTGCACAAATCTCGTGTTCTAGTTTCCTGTTTTTTTCCATCGCCTGTCGTATTTGATATTTATAATTGTATTATGTTTGTTACCAAAATGGGCATTCAAGCTTGCACTGTGTGGATCTATACTGTAAATTTTTCTCGCCTGATTATAACTAATTTATGAAATTTTTATAAGTTGCAAAGTGAAATGCTTAAAAGGTCATGATATGAGATGATTGGTTAATAGTTCTAGCAAAAGTTTGGTAACTCATATTGAGAGTTTTAGGCTTTAAGTGTTTTGTAGTGAGCTTTGTTGGGCTATTAAGATATCTATGTAATTTTCATAGCTTGCTAAATAAAGTTGTGTGACGTTCCAGTTTGTTGCTGGAAAGTGGGGTTATGCTTATTTACCAATTGCTTATCTGATTCTTAACACTTATCCAGCTCTTCCACCAGAAAAAGAACCACTTGGATGGAACACAAGAATGAAAATTGCTGTAGGTGCAGCTCGTGGACTCGAGTTTTTGCATGTCAAAGCCAATCCTCCTGTCATTTATCGAGACCTAAAATCTGCGAACATTCTACTGGATGATGATTTCAATCCAAAGCTTTCGGATTTTGGACTCGCTAAACTTGGCCCAGTGGGTGACAATACTCACGTTTCCACTCGGGTTATGGGCACCTATGGTTATTGTGCACCCGAGTATGCAAAGAGTGGTAAGCTGACTCTCAAGTCTGATGTATATAGTTTTGGTGTGCTGCTTTTGGAGCTTATCACGGGGAGGAAATCGATTGACAATTCTAGAGCTCAGGGTGAACGGGACCTAGTGCTCTGGGTAAGTTCCCTTTTTGACATTGGTGTAATTGCTTGCTTTTGATATGTTTCTCGTAGTCAAAATATTTGACATTTTTATTACAATTTTAACTCTAAAACACTGAATTAGATTGAAAGAATAAATTGCAGATTTAGTTGCTTATTGATGTAGGAGCATATATTGGAATTATACTATATTTGAGTTTTCTTTTGCAATAACTCATAGTTTTTTTTGTATTTAAAATTTTTTTAATAAAAAAGTCTAGAATTACTTTGTTTAGGATATTTCTTTTGTAAGCCATTAGTCCTTTAATGACTTTGCGAATAGGAGATATATATTTTGATTGGTGTAATAGGTCTGATGGATGTAGAATAGTTCTTTACTTTGGTTGTTTGTAAGAACCCCACCCTAGTGCATTCTAATGAGTCAAGGTATTTCTTCAAAAGTTGCTAACCAAAATTGAACTATAATTTCACCTCTACTAATATACCGGATCTTATTATAGTAGGTATTAGATGTAAAATTAATTTTGTAGGATTTTGTAATTCACCCACCTTCCAAATTCCTTTCCTTGGCCCATGGTCTTGGCTCATATTCATAATCTAATCTAGCCTACCATCTTATATAATCCTGGGTCAACTCTGATGCTATCTATGGCAAGCCAACCCAATTGCAAATTGATGGCCATTATTTCTTCAAAGTGGTAAATCAAGTTAAAATTTTGAAGTACATCCTCACTAATATACCTGAACTTAGCTAGGTAAGAATTGGACGTGGGACTAATTTTGGTGGTTCTCGCATTGTCTCCCTTGAATATTTTAATTGAATTTGCCCCTTTTCATTATTGATTCTTTCATTTCATCTCATTCTCCAAAGTTATCCCTGAAATCGTATGACCGAACTAGTGCAAACTGATGAACTTAATCATTTTTTCAAAAGTGATTAACTAAGTTAAAGATCATAAACTCATCTCCATTAATATATTGGATCTTATTCTGGTAGGTATTGGATATGAGACTAATTTTTAAGGATGTTATGTGCTGCCCACCTAAAGAAATTCCGTCCTTAGAATTTCTTTCTCATGACTGAATCTGTTTAAACAAATCACTATTCATCTAATAGAATCTTAGGTTGACTCTAATACTACTTGTAATAGCCCAATCTAATTAGTGATGCCTTTAATCATTTTTTCAAAAGTAATTAACCAAGTTAAAGATCATAACCTCATCCCCATTAAATAACTCTATTCCTATTAATATATTAGATCTTACTCCGTTAAGTATTAAATGCGAGACTAATATTTTGTGGATGTTACAATCCCTCCTTACGCATGTATTGGTTTCTTGATATTCTTGCTTAGTGATTTGAGGAAATGGCCAGCATTTGTCAAAAAAGTGGTTAATCGCAACTTTGTGTTTGCCCATTTTGAACATGTCAGCTGGACAACATTTTATGGAAATCTCGTTAATGTGCTAGATTTTATAAAAATTTCTTGGTAAATAAAAGAGAACTTTTTATGCTTATATGTTTTCTATTCTTTGTAATTCATTGTCCTTTTCTAGTCACGCCAATTCTTGAGAGACCGAAGGAAGTTCTCACAGCTTGCTGATCCCTTACTGGAAGGTCGTTACCCTGCTAAATGTTTGCATCATGCAGTTGCAATTACACAAATGTGCCTTGCAGAGGAGGCCCCATACCGCCCTTTAATTGGTGACGTAGTAGTTGCTCTTGAGTATCTCGCGTCAAAGCCTTACATCTCAGAAGCTGAAGGTCTGTAGCAAAGTCCCCAGTCTCGTTCGTCTCCAGCCTCTGCTTCTAGAATGAATTCTCAGCTGTAAAGTGATTGGAAATAATGTCGAAATGAATTTGATGAAGGGCTGGCCTGCATCAATTTCTTGGTAGTTTTGGAAAGTGTTTAAGGCTTTAAGCACAACTTGCGATGGTGTATTGCAGCACGGACCAGGGTGGATTCTCCTTCGTCATACTCATAGTTTATTATAGAGGTGAGTACTTGTAAGCATAGATGTTTTCACCTTTACTTATAACTGGGCATATCATGTACTAACAAAACCTTCTTGCTTGTGCATCACATAGTTTTGTGCATGTGACAACTTGTGAGTATAGATGTTTTCACCATTGCCCACTCTTTACTAGTTTAAACCCTTTTGCTCGTGCATTACTCTTAAACTATTTAACAGCCATTTCTATTGCAGGCAAATGATACCATATAAAATATTTTATTTGCGGTGTTTCTCTGCTGTTGAATTGGGGCGTTTGCAGTTTTGAAGTTGGTGACTGGTACTTCGTTGGCAATTATATTGGAAAATATCTGGCGGTGTGCTTCCTGGGCAAGATAATGTCTATATGTTTGTACTTTGTAGCTGCTGCTTTCTTGAGCAGAAATGTGGTGGTATGGTTTGCTTGTATAGGGACATGAACATATGTTATTCTTTTATTCTATAAATACATCCCTTTATAACCCATTACAGGTTCTTTTAAGTATGAGAGCCTTATTATGTTGATTAAACTACAATGCAAGAGCTTTTTGGAAATAGTAAACTGTCTCTTTTGATCATTTAGATATAAGAAATAATAAAGCATCTAGGCTGTTTGCCATTAGAGGAAAGTACTCTTACACTGCTATATTTGTGATATTTGTAAAGATTTTCTCTGTAATCCCGCTTATGGCAGAAAAGGATCAATTTCTTAATATATCAAATAGAGAATGCATAATGTATGCTTTTTTCAGGAACTTTAAAATATGAATATTAGCCTGTTGCTTTCTTTCAGTTGCCCACCTGCAACTTGTAATAGCTGATTATATATTGATATTTTATATTCTTTGTTTGTTGATTTTTAAGTTACAACTTGCAAGCAAGGTATGGTGCTTTGATTGGATAGATGTTTATTGTTTGTAAAGTTTGTAAATAGAATTTGTTCATAATTTTGTGGAAACTAGTGGTAGATGATGATTACAATATTATTTAGAACTTTGTTGAAAGTTTTGTTTGAACGTATTTTCTTTGACTCTACCTGAAGCTCTTTGGAATACACATGAATCATTACCAGATTTTAAGTTGAGAAATGAGGTGGCGACCTAGAAAATATACATCGAGATTGTGAAAATAGGGGTTAAGGTTTGATTTCGTAATATGCATAAAATCTTTGTTTTGAGTGGAAATTTTCTTCTGTTTTGTTCATGCCAAATTTGAATGTTGAAGCCCTCTGAGGCTGAGCAAATTTCGATTTTGGTTCAAACCAAACTAATCAAAATGTGGTTTGGTTTAAATATTATTAAAATTTAATTTGGTTTGGTTTGGCTTTTGATAATTTTTAGGTGTGGAAAATTTTGATTCGGAACTAAATCAAATTGAAACCGACCTACAAACCTAAATATATATTTTTTTAAAATTTAACGTTTATATTTTATGTTAGTTATTTTTAAATTTTTGATGAATTTGTAATTTTTTATATGTTTAATATATTATCAGCATATAGAATAATTTTAAATGTGATCATGATTGTTAAATTATACTATAATTTTATTTGTTATAAAAAAATAATTAATTTTAATAATATTAGTTTTTGTCTGAATGGAATATTCAGAAATATTTTAGTCAATTTTGATTTAATTTCGTTTGTAGTTTGGAAAATATCCTAATTTGATCGAGTAGAGACAAACTCATTCCCATAAATAAATACGGGGCTGCTCATTGTCTACACCGTTCAAATTTTAATTTAAATGTTTGTATTTACGACGGAAAGGTGCCGTGGTAAATACGAGTGACATTCCATTTGTACAGGCTTTTTGTCCCGTGACAAAAGCTCATTTTTGAGTTAAAATTATCCAGATGTGGTGGCTACATGGTTCTCCAATCGTACCTCTCCCAAATTTTAGATGCATCTGATCCAAGTCAATGACAACAATATGTTGTTTCAACTTTCACGTTTCAAAACAAGCCTGGTCATGTATGTGAACATGATTGTCGTCAACTCTTATTTAATACCACGAATTCAATGTATCTCCTTATTTTTTTATGGCAAAATTATACTCATTGCCGTTCCAAATCAACTTTGAAATGTTGCCGTCTTGCCATCATACAATGAACCTATTTTCTAATTAATTCCAAATAAATTACTCAAAATTAGTCACAATATTCTTGCATAAAGAGGTCTGTTAATTTTGCATTAAATTATCTCACTTGTCCCCAGTTTTTGGATTTACACATTGACTGCATAGATTAAGCTCTGTCGTTTGAATGGGTAATATTCATTTGTTTATAGCTATGATGTTGAGATGTATAAAGTGATGATGAAATTATAAAGGTTGAAAAATGTTACATTCCACTGGTGCCCAGTTGCATGCCCACTATGAGCATGCAATTGCAATCCTTTTAGGGAGAAAATAATGAGTCTTCTGATTGGAGTTTGATTTGTTTTATCCTCTTACATATATCAAGTTCTTTACATTGATGCGTTAAGTATTGTTGATTCCTTAGTTTGCACTTGGTCTTCCATTACCTACTAGTGGCTTAATCCTATTATTAACTCTTAATATACGAATTTGTTCTTTAAGATGTAGGCTCCCACAATTTTTTAGAACTATCTAAAGATAAAGCTTAAGCAAGCATATTTGATTTTATTGAAGAAAAGACATTGGAGTATGCTTTTAGAAAATGGAACACCCTAGTGAAATCGGTTTGAAGAGGTTAATGTTCCTTCTTATATTAATTGATGATTAGATATCATATTCATCTTACTTAGCCCAATTATAATGACTAATTATGTTCCATAAAATAACTACTATCTTTGTGAATCGTTATGTCAACGTTAAAGTTTATTTGGAAAATAGTTAAGTTGAAGATTTATGAGCACACCCTTGCGCAACTTTAAACAAAACTAATGATATTTCCAATGATTTTTGTGTGTGTAAATCTTAGGGAATTGAAGCAATTATTTTTATAAACAAATAACAAAAACAGGTGTAATTTTCATAACTCTCTTTTAACCCCTAGAAATTATCAATTTTTTTTAAAAAAATATCATTAACCTTACAAAAACTGCATGCTTCTAATGGAAAAAAATGTCGCTGTTTTAACTTTTTTTCTCAAGGAACAACATTTTGTTGAGACATTACATTAAAACCATCTCTTTACCTCTCAGTTTTAAAATGTTATCTTGACTTCAAAAACTCTAAAAGTCAACTCCACTCCATGGTTTTCTTAGTCTAAAAAGACTTCCTGAATGAAGGAATACAAATTATTCAAACATGACATTATCTTTTTTCTAGTTTAAATGAATCAACATTTTAAAATAATATAAAATAAACATTTATTAATTTAAAGCCTCAAGAAAGTAATATATAATTTTTCATATTATATTTTTATGTGTCATATATTTTGTAAATTGACTTTAGTTAGCTTGAAGTTGACTTAAAATAGACTTCATTGTCTAACTTGCCAAACTATGTCTAAATCTCGAATTTTTAAACTATATTTCTTCTAATATATTTTGTGTTGTATTTAATTTGATAACTCAAGATAGGTGTTATAACATCCTGATTTCGGTTTACCTAAGAACTGTATCAGAATTGTTACGATTGAGTCGAATCATGTCTAAATTAATTAATTTGTAAGACTCGAACGATAATTAGAGCGAAACAACCCTCTTGAGGTTTTGAGAATGAAAGACATTACTAAATATACATGAAAACACATCAAACATATATAAAAATATGAAAGAAAATAATGACATGTTGAGCACAAGTGTGTGTAGCATCTATGTGTCC
This sequence comes from Piper betle, assembly GCA_033002965.1. Classification (NCBI taxonomy): domain Eukaryota; kingdom Viridiplantae; phylum Streptophyta; class Magnoliopsida; order Piperales; family Piperaceae; genus Piper; species Piper betle. The sequence goes on along the minus strand of JAURVB010001129.1, from coordinate 20,342 downwards.
TTCCATCAAAGCCGACCTAATGCATAATAATATAAGACTTATATATATAATAAGAAAAACGTTAGCGATGAATGTAACTGGTTCGAAAGATAACTAGTACAAACTGACAAGTGAAAACTGATTTTCACGAGGAAGGAAAAATCATATATATAATCTCCATGTGAATACTTAAAGGGCATCTAGTGAGAAGCCATCAAGTTGCAGACTCGATAGCATACCGAACTAAATTGGTGCTATGCTACTCTCAGCAAATGCCTCTCTTGGCAATAACTGGTCCCACTTTTGGGAAAAACACATGTCCTAAGTCCTCTCCAAACTTCTGTATAACTACTAGCCAAGAATACAATGAACAAGCACTTTGAGATAGTTGCCTTCAATACCCTTTGATACTAGAAGTCTAGATATGAATTGTATATAACAATACTTGTCTACTCTATGACCTACGTATGCCCCCACTCATGGTATAGGCGAGGTTAGATTCACCGACTATCGACTAATTGAAAACTCGATAAAAACTATATATAGGGTTGGGAAAGTAATTATATAAGTAGGTCCGAAGGCAATGTGAAGTGGAGTTAAGTTCGAAAATAACATGATGGATCTCATTTTCGAGGGATATTAATTATGGAAGTAAAATGCATCTAGCATGTGTTAAGTGGGGTTAGATAAAATAACCATCTAATGCATCTTATGATTTGGAAATCAAATCCACGATAAAATAAAGCGATAAATCTGAGAAAAAATCCTAATGGAACTGTGGTTCAGGCTCCAAGTGCATCGGCACATCTACGGCGAGCTCGGACTCCAAAACCTACATCGGAACCCATTGCCAAGCAAAAGACTGATGAGTCTATATGATGTATCATCACTGTGTATTCTCACATCAACAATAACATCACAACAAGGGACAATGCTAAACAAATATACAACTAAAAACTTGGCATGCAAAATAGGCACAAGCAAGCAATAAACAAATAAATAAATAAATAAATAAATAAATAAATAATACTAAAATAATAGTGGACAAGTAGCATCAAGAAAAATAACAAATAATAAAGAACATTTTAAAACATCCATGAAAATAATTAAATAATTAAATAATGAATAATAAATAAATAAATAAATAATAAGTAAAAAATAATAAATAAATAAACTCATAAAGATATGGAAGAATAATAAATAAGTAAAATAAATAAAATACTATTCATAAATAACGATGATAATATAATTAACACTAAATAAATATGTGACTAAACACGAGTAGATATTAACTCAAGCACAAGTAAGTAAGTACATAAATAAATAAATAATTGAATAAATAATTAATAACATTTAATCATGGATAATATTAATATAAATATCAAATATACGAATATGCATTACAACGTATAAAGAATAACATGAGTAAGCAAATAAATAATAATTAATCAGTTAATTAAATTAAATAAGAGAAACATGAGAAAAAATAATATAAAAAAATACATCATCAAGAATAATAAATAATTATACAAGCATTCATCATAATAGAGAAATATATAAATAACTAGAAATAAACAATAATGAATAAATAAATAAATAATAAATAGATAAATAAATAAATAAAGAGAAACACTAGTAACATAAAAATGCTAAATAATGTAAATATGCATTTAAATTAATGTAAGAAGTCTTGAATTACCGAAAACAATCAAAAAATACTTGAAAATGGGTTGGAAATGAGTTGAAAATGACTGTCGAGTCAACTGGGGCAAGTCAATCAATTCAGACCGAGTCGACTTGGCCAAGTCAAGCAATAGGGCTAGCTGGGGTGGACTTGGTTAGCTGGGCCCGGTAGTTGGACACACACATGGGAACGAATAGGTGGACATGATTATGGGCATGAACAAGGTTGGGTGGACACAAACTGGCCAACAGACAAACAGACATGGACACAGGTAAATGGGTGAGACAAAGCCGCCGGTGCCCATTGCTAGAAAATGGCCACAGCAGGGAGCCAGACAATGGGGAGGGCGATGGTAGTGGAAACCAACAAAGTTCGGCTGTTAGCTGGCTAAAAAATGGTAGGAAGGAGGGGAAATCTCCGTCGGGTATTGTGATGTCGCCGACAATGATCGTGACCATGGCGATGGTCGAGGGTGGTCTCAAAAGTTTGGCTTCGGCAAGGGGAAGCTGTCTGGTGTGATGGCTAGCGGTATTGGGCCGACAATTGAGGGAGATGAAAACGCTGCTAAGAAAATGCGAGTCGCCGGCGACGATATTGTTGCCACGACGGAGGTTGGGGCTGATCTCGAAAGGAAGATCTCGGTGAGGGCAAGCTATCTAGGTGGTTAGCCTCGCCGGAGGAGGTTTGCTGGTGCTGGAAAATAACTTGATCAGCAGCGGTGGCAATGAGAAACAACCAAGAAAATGGCCCTGCCAGTGGCTACTGCGGCAGTGCCGCTGCCACAGCTGAACCTAGATCGAAAACTAGCTGGAAGGCGGTCACAATGGTATCAGTTTGGTGGCCGGAGGCAAACCGGACACACACTAGTGGCAAGCTGAAGTGGTGGTGGAACTAGGGGTAGAAAAACTCCAAAAATGGGGGGAAAACCTCAATAAAATGGGATGGTGATTGCCAGGGTTAGTTGTGCATCACCTAGATCTTGCCATGTGGCAAGATCAGGTTGTCTAACAATTTGCGGCCCTTATAGGATCCACCTAAGATATATACAGTATATGTATGATATATATATATATAGGAAAAACTTTTCCAGTACTCCAGCACAGCCATCTTGGCTGTGCTGGAGTTTGATCTTGGCCATTGGATTAGCATCCAACGGCCAAGATAAAAAAAAAAGGGGCCGCCGATGCCGCCGGAGCAGCGATGGTGGAGGGGGCGGGAAGGGTGCCCAGCCACGGCGACGGCTGGGGGGGGGAGGGGCGACGGTGACAGGGGACGGGGGCGCGGCGCGACGGGGTGGCGGGCGGGGGCCGAGGGGGGGGCGCGGCGGGGTGGCGGGTGGCGGACGGGGGCGAGGGGGGGCGTCACACGGCGGGGTGGCGGGCGGGGGACGGGGTGGCGGTGGTGTCGCCCGGTGGCTGGGCGGCGGGCCAGCAGGGGAAGAGGCGGGGCGGCTAGATCCGCCGCCCCGTCGCCCGGCGGTTATGTCGCCGCCCCCGACGGGGCGGCGACGGGCTGGGCAGGGGGTGGCGTCACCTCAGCCGGGGTGGCGACGATGCGTCGGCCGGCGGTGGCGGCGATGCGTCGGCCGGCGGCGGCGGCGACTCCAGAAACTTTTATTTTTATCCAGCCATTGGATTAAATCCAACGGCCGGAGAAGGGGGAAGTGGGGGCATGTTTCAGCCGTTGGATTTGATCCAACGGCTGGAACATTGCAGCACAATCATCTTGGCTGTGCTGCAGTACAGCCTCCTTGCCCATATATATATATATATATATATATATATGTTGGAAAGCTCGATCGACGCCGACTAAAGTCTAAATTGAGTTGAAGCCTCACTAAGACTCTACATATAAAAATCGAGGCGAGGAAGCTAAATGGACATCAAAACCCTCAACTTGATCAGACGAAGATCCGAGAATCTAATCAAGCTAGGCCTACAGGGGCAATCCGACAATCCAAAATCCTAATGATACATGGAAAAGAGATACCTTAAAAGCCCAAATAGATACTAAACACTGCAGTAACCTAGATCTAGCCCTAAAACCCTAGGTTAACACAAGAAAAAAAACTTTATATACCTTGTGTTGTATATAACTCTATAACTCATACTCTGTTGTAGCATAATTGAATTTATCATCTATATATTAGTCATAATCAGCCTCTATAACATGCTCATACAACTATCTAGGCTTCATACTTGTAGTCAAAAAACTAAACTGACTCGAGAATGACCCAACCTGAGAAGGTGTAACAAGCGGGTAAAACTAAAACTTGAAGCTAAGGTTTTACAAGTATAGTACAAAGTAGGATGATTTTAACTTCACGCAACTAAAATAAGAAAGTGTTTCACCACCGCAAAAAATGTTCATGTATATCTCTCTATCTTTTTTTACAAATATGATCAACAAAAACATATCACATCAAAGGCTTTGAAGCTAAAGTGGATGTCTTCACTTGCCCAATTTCCCTTGTAGCCAATAGGATTGTTTTTCAATATTGCCCAATAATATTTTTGCTTGCTTATATACATAATAATTTACTTTTTGGGTAGCCATCAGTAACTTTCTATACAATGCCAAACTAATTAAAAAAAAAAAGAACAAAAAATCCATTATCTAGCCAAAGATTAGCCGCGCACTTCACACTTCTAAATCTTGGCAATGCCCAATTACCAAATAGAGATTAGAAAAAAATTATCTACTATCAAGAGCAGTGTGGGGCATGCCTTTCCTCCACACAATAGTGATGCTTACTATATTGTGTAATTATCATCAGCTTGACCTATTTTTAGCTCTCTAGTCTACAATGTTCATTTTTGAGCCCACCAATCTGCCCCTGCAAATACTATATATGCCTAGTGCATGTTTATTTATATTATTTCAATTATACATACCTGTTTGCCTTTATGATGCTTATGAGATGTTGAAGTTACGTTCTTATCTAATTTTTCCTTCCGAAATTTAAGGGAGTTTTAGTCATACTAACACCTTGTTTAATTTTCAGACAAAAACAGTCTAAAATGAGGAAAACTTCCTTTAAATTGCCATCTTAATTAAGTTTATGATAAATCAGCCCTCATATATTATATGTACATGATTAACCTTGTTTTTTTTAAAGAAATAATCAAATGGGCTCCCAAAAATTTTAAAAAAATTACTAAATAAGACTTGTGTGGCTCGTAAATCATATTTAAGCTCAAGTTGGACGTCGCCTGGTATATACTGATTATTTATGTAATTTTTGAACTCCTTTATAACTTCAAAAATTTCCTAAATCGACTTCAATTTATAATTTATCGTGTCAAACTCTATAAATGAACTCCTTATTGATAAATTTGTTTATTGACCTCATTTAACTCCGAGTTAAGTAGCAAACGTTAATAGAATAAATCATTTTTTGTATTATATAAATTTATATTTCAAATTAATATAATCTTATATTTATTATTTCAAGCCTCCAAGATCAGACCAATAAAGTAATACATATTAATATGAGAAAAATTAGTATCAACAACAGTTGAGATTATTATGTTAGCTACATTTAATATGAGCCATTGGATCACAAAAATGATAGATGATGAGGCAATTTTATCCAAGTAACAAAAACATAAAGCCATGTAATTTATATGGATGACTAAATTTTCATGTTGGGAATATTATTACATCACTTATTGCTAATACCAAGCCTTCTTTATTAATATTATACAACCTTATATTTGTTGAATTGAAATGTTATTATATATGATTCCTCGCTCCTTGACTTAGATTTACTTTTGAATTAATTACAATTTATAGGCCATCAAATCAAGTTCGAGTTTAAAATTTTTATACCATAATTATACAAACCGTATATTACTGAGGACCTCTAAGGCCTAATCTATGCCTGCTTGACTGCATGGTGCCTATTCTAAAGCGACCCAAAAAGGCAAAATCATAGATGAAAGCAACACCCAAAAAAATTGACTTCCTGCAAAAAAGTAACGTTTTAGAATAAAAAATAGTGTGAAGTCTAAACTTTTTTACTGTATGATATTTATTTGTAAAGAAAATGATGTAGCAGTCAAAGGAACTGAGTAATGAAAGAGAAAAGAGGCACGGCGTGCGGTCAACGAGTCGCCTGGGTCAGTTCCTTCGGATCGTGACACAAATTGACCCGGTTTATTTCCACCTTCACCCATGGGCTCTGTTCATAACTAATCCCACATTTTTGAAATGGTCCATCATATCAATACCCTCATTAATCAATTATTATCAAAGATCTCCCTGTCAATCGATTCCTCTAATCTTTGTAACAAGTGGTGGGTTTGTGTAAGTAATATATGACATAATTGATTCATTAGTATAGTATATACATTTTTATAATGTTGATATCTTTTGCAAGCTTTACAAATTGTGTTATTCAGTGTTCATAATATATAGAGATAATCTGAAGGCTTTATGTTATAGTTCTAAAAAATAATTAGTTATAAGGTCTTACAATTCATAGATTACAATACTCATTTATTATTAAAATTTCAAAATTGTCATTAATGGTATTTAATAGAGGATGATTTGTTTACTCTTTATTGGGTCTTACAGCTAAACTATATTAGCTCAAAGACCTTAGAGTATCTTATCACTCAAAGAAATTATAATCAATTAGCTAAAAACCCCGTGTACTCTATGTATTTAATTGTGATTAAACTTATTACCTATACTAATATGAGTTTCTAATAAGTTATATAGAAGACTTCACTTGAGAAGAATTATTAAAATCTTTATAATAATTAGGCAAGATGCCATATCATACATAACCTATATTATATGGAGACTCTAATTATAAAACCCGGGCTTTTCGCCATACGATTTTACTTTTAGTTTGGTCTATACCTGGATTGAGTTGCTTATTCGATCCTTTTTGCCACATGCGTATGTATGGTGTAGTATGTGTGAGCCACGACCTTAATCTCCCTCAATACTCAGTGCCGTCTGATTGGACACTATACTGTCTTAGTTCTTATTTTCAGATTTTTGAGTCGAGTTTAGATAGGTCTAGAACCATGTTTCTTACAAGTCTAAATTGCCCCTTTTTAGACCGTCCTAGACTCTGTGGGACCCGCGACATAGTCCCAAAGGTCGTCCCAACTATATTAGGGTGAAAACCCTAAGTTTTAGGGTTTTGGGTCAACCCATACCTCAGTAGATATAACACCCATACATATTTAGGTGTGATACCTAACCTATGATATCACCAAGTTGTACTTTGGTGGTTGGGAGCTTTCCTTTTTTGTGTACTACCCCTATCTCCTTCCCCATTTTCACTCCTTTCTTCATCTCCTCCAACCCTCCTCCCTCTCCTTGATCACTCCTCTTCTTTCCTTGGCCTCTTCCAGCTCCCTTCAAGATGTCCAAGCCTAGCTAAGGCTTAAGGTTGTAGGTCTTGGGGTGAGAAGTAAGCCCTCCTCCCCTTAGTTCGTTGGAAGTAAGCCCTCCTCCCCTTCTTGTTTGATGTGTGTATTTGGTGCGAGATCTGCCTAGGTTGCTAAATGTTTGTATTTTTGTATGATTCTTTCCTTATATCTGGTTAAATTAGGAGTACATAAGTAATAGTTTCAAAATTTTTCATGTGTAAATTAATTGTTACATATTTTTGAATGCTCAGTGGATATTGTTTTGTACAGATTTGGTAGAAAATTCATGTAATATTCTAGAAACCTTTTTGCTTTCTATTTGCTTTTTGTGTGCAAGACACCATGATCTAAAACTTTGATGGTCATCTCTTCGTTTGATATGGATTGTATGATGCAGTAGCGGTGCTAAACTTGGCAAAATGTGGTAGCTTTCAAGATCCCTATGACTTGGTTGCACATTTTCCCAATTTTTATACCTTAATGCAGGTTGTTGATGATGTCCACCTTTAGCATTCTTGTTGATTTGCATGTGGGATTATTCATGTAAATTTTTCATATTAAGATAACCACTTAAAGGGCATAAACAAAACCACTAATATTTTAGTGTGTATACTATGATGTCTGTATGCCTTGCCATTCTCTAAGATTGTGCTTCATTGCAAGATAATTAAAAGAAGTTAATAAAATATATAAAAATTATGGTTGGTCTCATTAATTGTCTACTATAAACCTATAAGTTTTGTTTTAATTTAAAATTCATTTATGGAGTTAGTTTGATTATTTTTTCGGAGAGTGGAGGAATATAAGGTGAAACCCTAATTCCCTAATTCCGGATGTAAAATCTAAACTCATAGACAAATGGTTATGAAATTTCATGAAATTTATCCCACACTTTAGGTTGTGTCCTATAACACCATATTAAAATTTGGGGGCATTTGGATCTGTATATCTTGCGTTAGAATTTTCCCAAATCCAATAGGTCTACCAAGCTCCAGAATACTTAGCCATTACCTCCCATTTTTGAGTCCACTTAGGCCCAAATACTTGTAGTTTGGACCTAAATGCTTACTGGATTCAATCCCACAGTGTTGGATAGCACTACCTACATGCATAGTCCCATTTGAAGTTTCCAAGCCCAAGAACGACTCTTAGTAAAATTGGTGTGCCATGAGGAACATTGTTCCTAATACCTTAGCCCAACCTTAGTGGGCCTTGTTTCCATGTTTGCCCATGTGCCAGCACTTGATAATTTTTACACCAACCCCTTAGAGTTTCAAGGCCCATTTTTCCAAATTTGAGCCTATCTGGATACCATCGTCCAAAACATCATCCAGTTAAGTCTGTTTGACGAAACCCTAGGTATAACCAAACCCTAACTAAGGTTACCTAATGAGGTTTGACATTCTACTAAGTAGCTTAATTAAGGTAAGTTAGTTTTTATTTGAGTCGTGCATGTATGGAGGCGTTGCCTTGTTTGTGTGTTGATGCGATCCGATTATGATTTAGGTTTCATCTCTTTGCTAGGGTACATGGAGTGAACTCACTAAGTTAGGACGATGAGCTTGACTCATCTAAGTCTATAAGACTCTTTTGTTTTATCTCCGTTTGGCTCCATGAGTGAGGTTTTTACCTAGTTTTAGACGTAAGACAACGTCAGTGATGTTTTATTAGATCCCTCTAATGTTGGGTCATTTAGCTGATTTTTTCTATAGTTTAACAAAATTTTAAGGATGGGATCCCTTAATGGTTTTGAACTGGAAAATCCAACAAATTGATGATCTAAACCCCTACCTAAGCCTACTATATAAATATACGCGAATTATTACAATTTCCATGAATATGAGAGTGAGGGGTATAAGTATGTATGAATTGCACACCTAAAGTAATGCAATGTAAGTAGGGTATTGTGAATACAACAAATTTTCTGAAATCATAGCACTATCATTGTTCTGAGCCAACTGAGTACCACGTTGGGCTATATATGGAAGATGTGGAGGCATAAGCATAAATCTATATATATATATATATATATATATATGTAAGTATGAAACTGTTGATTTGATTTGACATTTTTATAATATTTAGTCATGTCAGCCTAAGCTTACTGCCTTGTGATATACTTTGGAAGTTATATGATTTCTCGTGAGTATTAAGATACTCATCGACCACTATTGTTTTATTAGTAGTTATTTTTGAACCGGCTTGTTTGATTACTAACAATTTTTTTTATATATATGTAGGTGTGTGTTCATGTATGTGACCAGTGGAGGTGGACAAATTGATAAGCTCATGGTGGGGGATGGTACATCTATTTGTATTGTGTTGAGTTTTGTATTGGCCCATATATTTGGGCTATATGTGTAAAACTCATCATCTGAGTCAGGATCGGTTCAACTGTCAGTTTGAGTTGAGTCAGTTTCAAAACACGTACGCTGAGCCGAGGCTGGCCACCTGTATAAGCCATGAGGGTCATGCGTACCCAAGTATATGATGATAATGTTAGTAGCATAATAGGAAAATGAGTTATTAGAATATAAGAGAGTATGCCAGTTTATTTTTTTATTTTATTTACAATAGACCATATAATTAGTTTTAGGTCGTTTATTACATTAGGATGTGTTATTTATTATTTTTAGATAGGTTAGTAGGTTAAGAACATATCATTCGACTTAGACAAGATTATTTTTTATGGTATTTTATTATATTTTATTTTATATTTTTCGAGATTTATTTCATAGTATTGACTCATGTCGGGGCGAGTCAAGTTTTATTTATGAGAATGCCATTGCAGGTTTTCCTCACGAGTCAATCACACCTCCACCCAACATACCCCCTCTCTCCCGACACCTCACCTTCACCTCCTCCTTGCCGCCGCCGATGGCACTGCCGCCAACCGTAGCCACCTTCCTCCCTCACCACGACCCTCCTCTCCCTCATCTCTCTCGACCTATTACCCCTCATATCTCTCAAAACACCAGTGCACTCTCCTGGTCGCCATCTCCCTCGCCGTTGTGGCCGACTAGACCTCACTTCCTCCTCCGACCGATCTCACCCATGCCCTTCACCACTCTTTCCCACTTCCTCCTAGCCGACACATCCCAGCCTAGCTGACCGCCACCCTGCTGTTCTGGCCGTGCCGCCTCTGTAGCCTCCATCTCATCTTCCCATCCTTCCAGCTTCTCCCTCTCCTCCGAGTAGTCATTGTCGAGCACCTGAGATTTTCCCTAACCGCATATGCCGGTGCCACCACTGCCATGAGCTGCGCCGCCGACCAGCTCCCTCCCTCTTTCCGGTCGTCTCCTCTCCCACCAAGCCATCCTCCTCCTTCCTTCACACAGTCACAGTCGGCTCCTCGCTGCCCTAGCCGAGTTGCAGTTATTTTCATCGGCAGCCAGAACAACTCTAGTCAAAACTCCTTGTGCTCTAGTTGTGCTCCCTAGTCCAACCTGGCTGAGTCCTCCCTTGGCTGAACCGTAACCATGCAGACGATAGCCATGGTTGTCGCCACTGTCGCCATTATCGATGCTAGCATTGGTATATGATGTTATCGATTTGATTTTTGTGATTTTCATTTCATGATCATGGACGTTATTGCATGATTAATTTGTGAAAAATTTGTATGTTACTGAGAATTAGAAAAATATGAAGATATGTTTAAATTGTTTTCCAAATTGTATAGGTTGTTTATTAGATGATCATGGTATTAGTTATCTAACTTGAATTGAATAGATTAACATGATATCAACAAAAAGTAATTGACAACATTGTGGTTGAATGATGGGTAAAACCACTAGGTTTTCCTTTATTTGGACATTTGTTGATTAAATTACTTTGACAATTGTTATAAACTTAAACTATAGACATGTCGAAATTGATAGGGGATAGTAACAATTATAGTGTAGTCAGTATGAATAAGTGAATTAGTTATGGTTGGGATTTTAGAGTTGCTTGCTCTGGTGTGCTTAACGACAGTGAATTATATTGTTTCATGTCTCAATTAGTAGTTAGGTACCAGTTGATAGGTTGGGATGTAAGAAGAGGGTAACAAGTGACTTGATTTTCATGGATGTAATTAGTTCATCATGATTGTTCAAGTTATGTAGTGATAATATTTATTTAATAATCTTACATGTCTTGATGTCATTGTTTTTGTTAAATATTGGTGATCATATTCACCTATGCATCACATTCATGCATCATATAGTTAGAATTGGGAATTAGTATTTAGTTGTGATGTGTAGATACAAGGTAGGAGTTCACCACCTAGGCACATGGCCTCGCTTGGAGCTTCTACCAAATCCGTTTAATATTCATTCTCTTCTTTTTGTTTTATTCTATAGGGATTTATTTTACTAATTGCTAGACGGTTAAGTGGCGTTGATTAGATCCTAGTTATGTCGGGTCATTTAGTCGATAGTTTTTCGGATTAATAACTCTGGAGGATGAGATTCTTTGAGTCTAATTCCGAGAACAAGATCCATTACAAGTTGTCTTTGGGTCTATTATATAAATCCCTTCCCAGGCCTATATATAATTTTATCGAGTTGTCAGTGAGATGAGAGATAGTGAAACCAACTCGCACGTACAAGCGGGTGCACGTGCTAGTAATAGTGAAAAAGCTGTTTTATTCCCGAAGGATCCTAACAACTCCACATTTTGAGTTCTTTACACCGAGAGAAATATGGAGGTTTACAAGTATTGTTTAGTACAACGCACGTCTGAACATTTGGCTAAAAGGGTACTAAAGGTGACTGCCTGATAGTACTCGGCCTTTGTGCTCAGGGCTAGGAGATATATAGAGGACATGAGAGGGATTAGGATATACTAGTGGTCCTGAGGGATTACAAAAATGAAAAAATTCCGAGAGAGGCATCAACAAACCAGTCAATTCAGGATGCTATCAGGTCTAAAGCCCGGTGGCTCCCCAATAGATGCCCTTCAGAAAGTTCAGTAGAAGGTAGAGAAATGTTTTTCTTCACATGAGAGTTAGCTCTCATGACCAGTTTGATATATTATATTTTTAGACCCATAACACTCATTATTGACGTGTTTTTATTATATATGTACGCGATGATCAAGAGATGATATGCCACCCTGAACGGAGGAGCTCTTGCACACACACACACATTGATGTTAGAATGCTTTGTTGTTTTTACTGATGATATAATGTTATGGTGAAAATGTGTTGATACTAAGATTTGGGGTGTTATATGGAGTTTTAGATGATGTGATGTGACATATGTTTTAGTAAATATGTCTAAAAGTTGAAAATGCAGAACAGATGGGTCAAGACCCAGGTTTGAGAGAATTATATGGTTCAATAGCACTTGTGCTGTTGTTTGACTGAATTGTTATGTGTGGAAAGTAGTTACAGATGTTTTATTATATATACATTGTTTGACAGGGTGGCCCCTTATTGCACTTTTAGAGGACACTGTCTACTTTATTTTAGAAATTATATTAATTTTTATTGTGATTATTTTTTAGTGTAAATTATTTGTTATGTTATTCAAGTAGTAACCTATTAGGTCTTAAAACACAGAGAGTAGATCTATCGAGGTTAACTGACTTAATTGGGTGACTAGTAGCATTCTAGTTCGGTTCGCGAGTGAGCAAGATTTGGGGTGTTATAGTATGACTTATGTATTTTGACCTTTTGGGACTTATGTATTATGGGAACTACAGGTTATGTGATGTATGTATTATGCTGTAGGCAGGTGCCATAAATCCTATATGTTGTTAAAGACATGTTGTGTATGACGTGTACCTTGTTGGTTTATTTTATTATTGTCATATAGGGTGTTAACTTTAAAGCACTTCAACAATTGTCTACAGGGTACGTAAGCCTCAAATATAACATGGAGCAAGTAATGTACATGAAACTCATTTGGATGCAGTTGTGTGTGTGATAGAGGAACATGGAATGGAGGAGCTTATGCTTCATACCTCTCGAAGGGTCCACATGAAGGCCTAATGTTAGAGTATGATGTAGTACACACAATGATGCCCTATGTATTAAATTTTTGTTTGAGGGGTATGTAGAATAGGTAACCACCCAATGTTTATCTTACCTTAAGAACAACATCATCTAATAATAAGTTGTCTAACTCAAAGGTTGAATTGTAAGTATAAGAACCGGATCATGCATTCACATTATGAAAAACTCAACCTCTTAATTACATTGGGGGTGTTGTCTTTGTGTAATTCGAAGTAATCATTGTATTTGTAAATTCACTTTCTTAGTTGTTGGGGAGGTGTTGCTCTCCCATAACTTGGAGTGCTTATATTATGAGCCTTACATGTAAGAGTTTTCGCATGGTAGCATGATCAGCATGCATTGTATGAAAATCCTATAAGGTGTATGTCTTCAGCCTCATTAAGGGTTGAGATCTCTTTCTGTAATGTTTGTATACCAGTAGTCCAACGAATAATTTTCCAAATTATAACAATGAGATTTGATTCGTTGCAAATACTTGGTAAAAAAGAAGTCTCCATGTAATCTACTTTGGACCCAAAAAAGAGACTCCTATGTAACCTAATTGATCCTGCATCCGCATCGAATTGGAAATCTCTAAGTTTGTGATACAAAAGAGAAGCAATTATATTACAAAACCCTGTGCTTACCTATGTTGGGCCCTTTGGGCCCCCAAAGGGGCTTATAACAATCAAAAGAAACTCGTAATAGGTGTCATGAGCCTCTTTTAATTTAAAAGAATAAGGTTATCCCATAAGCTTATAAACAAGTCACCAACATCATCAATGACCGATGTGAGATAAACCCAACAATCTCTCCTTTATACATCAGGTGACCCTGAAACTATCATCATATGATAATCTCTCTCTTTCATCAGACAGAACCAGCATATCATCACCTGACAAACTCCAAGAATCAGGCAAAATTCATGAAAGAAACTTCCACAATCAACATAGGCAAATGCCAAAACCCACTGACTCTGATACCACTATTAGGCCCAAAGATGAAACCCATCTGACTCTAATACCACTAAAAGGACTTGTAACAAACAAAGGAAGCTCACAATAGATGTCCAAACTTCTCTTAATCTAAAAATTAAATTAAGGAATAAAAATTTTCTATTAGCTTATATATAAGTCATCAACAACATCCAGGACCAATGTGGGAAAACCGAACAATCTTACCCTTAGAATTTTGGCCCAAGGTTGTCAACATTTGGTTACCAAAAACTTAGAAAAAATTGTCAACATTTGTGGCCAACATCTCATTATTCCTACCATTCATCAAGTCAAACTCAAGTTACCCATTAATATCTTGTCTTAGAAAATGTGTTTTATTGAATTGTATAATTGAGGTTGGTGTGTATAAGAAACATCATTTCAGACAAATATTGTAGAGATGGGTAAAATTGGCGTCTCAATGTTCTTCATATCATTAGCAGCTTTTATAAAATTAGACATTGGCTTCATTAAAAAATAAAGGGTGTTAGGCAACAGATAATATTGCTTTGTTAATTTAAGTAAATAATAGAGATGACGGACAGGCACCTTTTCTTTTTGGTCAAAATAGGTGAGCGCATGTATGTGGCCTCATTCGTGCCACATGGCACGTAACAGTAGCACGTCCTGAAATGGTCAGATCTAATCAGAGTAAATTGATAAATTTGATTTAAAATTCCTTCAAAAATAATTAATTAAAATACTAATATATCATATTTTACTTCAATAGGTTAATTAAAATAGTAATATATTAAATTTTACTTTAATTGGTATTAAATATAAGATTAACTTAACTTATTACTTAATTAAGAGATCATTATTTTACCCAATATAAGGATATTTTCTCTCAAAAATTTTTTTATAGTTTGTGAGCCTAGTCTTATGTATTTAAAAAATCTCGATCATTTATTATGATCCTTGGTTAACTTTGATACTACGTATAATCCAATTAATACAAACGAATAAGTTTTATTATTTCTCATATTATAACTCAAATCTTAGTATTTATTAAGGTTCTAATACACATTCATTATACATGTGAGACTATTCACAACATCTCAAAAAGTAAATGACCAGAAATTAAAGATCATAAATATATTCTTGGTAAAATATTAGATTTCATCCTAACAGGTATTTAATGAGGAATTATCTAATCGGACAAACTAAGTGATAGGAAGATTGTTCGGGCGCGGGTTCGTCCGCTGGTGCGGGTTAGAGTGTTCCCGCGTCGGGTTGGAAGGGTTCGGTGGGACCGAGGCGCCCTTGCCGCGCAAAGAGACAGCGGGATGAGACTAAAGAGTCACAAGTATTCAATAACACTTAGACAATTCTTATGCACTCGGTGGGATGGCCATTTCGACACACACACTCGACAGGACTTCCCCAGCACTCGGCACGCAGGCTCGAGGCTGCTGGAATAGAACTGGATGGTTCGGTCACAGGTGGACAACGCTGCACCGACAGCTTACCGGGTGTGCCCAGCACTTGGCCCCGACCAAGGCTGGTTGCAGCCACACACCGGCAATCCCCCTTACCCGACACTACCTCACATCTCCACGCAGGGAGGCACTCACCCACACTTGATCACTTTTGATCTGATTTTGTTTTTTTCCCCTCTACACAAGGATAACATCTCCATATATAGACACCCGGCTGAAGTGCTGCACGCCAACACATGCACCCCTTGGTGCTTGGTGTTCCGGCTTCCACCCCTTGGTGCTTGGTGTTCTGGCTTCCACCCCTTTCCCTCCTTCCGAATAAATCTCACGTATCTTATTTCTATTAAATTAGGCATAACCACGGGTTCAACCACGACTGGCTGGGTTAACCGTCATGATTGAGCCGAGGGGTGCGGTGAAAAATTTGGACGAACAAAGATCTTACATGCCCATTGTGTTTTTCCCCATTGAACATTAATATTATTTTCATCATAATTTTTCTATTGGACAATTTCATAAAAATATGATGCTAACACTTATAGCCAATTTTGAAGTTTCAAAAACTTAGTAGATTAAATAAAAAGAGGAAATGGTACAAGTGTGGAATTATTTTGTATTACATTATTATCTTTAGCATCTTATTCTCCGACAGAGTTTTTATATATGAAAAAAAGAGAAGAAAAAATGTGACATTTAAATTCTTAAAACCCCACTTGGAGACCAAGAGATGAAGAGGGCAACCTGTTAACATCAAATTCTTCGTAAAGTGTACCCCACACGTGGAAAAACACAAGCAGCTGAACGAGAAACAGCAGAGGAGGCACCAAAAGTCTTCGCAGAAGAACACCTCTCCCTCTTTAATTTGTTCATAGGCGGGACCGCTGACTTTGCGCAACGACTCAAGTGCAATTTCGGTACATTTCTTTAAATAAGATATTGGATATGCAAAGCTATGGTGAAACCAGAATAGATTACAAAAGTGAAATGAAAAAGGTAAAAACCCAATATAATAAGCAGCTTTAGTGAGGCAGCCACCAAAGTCTTCGCAGAAGAAGCACTGAAAGTTCTTTCCTTCTCTTCTGCTCCTTGTTTTTCTTCTTCCTACATAATCCTAAAGACTCTCCTTTCGCCATCTTCCTCTTGGCCTGCCACCCCCCTTCTGCTTTTGTGTGTATCAGCTCCTGCCTTAGGTGAGGTGAGGAAAGAGGAGGAAGAGGAGGAGGAGGTGGAGGAGGAGGAATGGGGAATTGCTTGGGGTTTTAGATAAGGCCCCTCGGAGCTCAGAAACCATTAGACCCTCTAGCACAGGTGGTTGTTGTTGATGGCTTTTGATTATTTCAGAGCTATTTCTGAATGTTGCTACTTTTGTTTATATGCCTTTGTAAGGTCTTTCTTTACTTTTATTAGGAGGTTGATGTTTCTGTTTCCAGGGCCAGATAAAATTGGCCAGATATGTTATAGATAAATCTTTGAATAGATTAGCTAGTTGAATGCTTTTATGTCAGCTAGATGGGAGGGATTTGTTGATTCTTAATTCATTCTGTCTAAAAATTTTGGGCGGACGATATATCCTTCTTTTGCCAAATAATAAATGGATATTTTAATTTTTCCATGTGCATGTTATATGAGGAAATCCTATCTAGATTCATAATTTACCAAGGATCATATTCAATAACTTTCTGGCAAGGAGCATATATTGTTATGTGTTACTGTGTTGTTCAATTGACTGTATTTGATACTTCAATTTTTTTAGCATAAGTTTCTTATTTGTTTTCAGCATTGATATTTATTTCTTATTTTTTTCTTGTTGTGGCAAAGAAATCCTAGTTGCCAACCCATTTACTTTCTTAATAAATACTAGAACTTTTTCTTTCTTGCGCATTTAATTCATTTCAACCACTAATTGCAGGCACATCAAAAAACAACAGCAATGAAGTTCGATCCGGGCGTGACGGTGGCAATTCCACAAATGAAATGAGCATATTGCGTAAAATGGATGTCGATTTTCCTAATGGGCAGATCTTACCTACTCCCCATTTGAAAATATTCACACTCTCAGAGTTAAGGAGCGCAACAAGGAATTTTCGATCTGACACCATTCTTGGAGGGGGTGGATTTGGGACAGTTTTTAAGGGGTGGCTTGATGAGAAGACACTAGCACCTGCAAAACCTGGGAGTGGTATGCTCACAGCTATAAAGAAACTTAACCCTGAGAGCATGCAAGGTATCCGGGAGTGGCAGGTACTTCCTTCTGTTCTTCTGTTCAAAATGTTATGTAAATTTTAATTTCTACTGTGTACTTATAAGGATGAATGTAGGAATAAAATTGCTGATTAATCTTCCTTGTGAAAGCATTGCTTGGGTAATGGGTCGATGACATGGCAGGTGACCATTTTAAGTCTATACTGAAATGGAACTTACAGAATTATTATCTATTTTACCTTTTTTTTATTATCATCCTTATCTTTGATATTAGATAAATGACTGAGGATTAAGCCGTTTCTTCAATAATTTGCTTGATAATTATTTTGTGTTTGGCTTTTGGTACGTGGTTATTATTGACTACTTGTCTGTTCCTCACTTTCTTGTTTCTGTAACTGTGTGCTTGTTAGAAACACTATCACTGTTTAGAATTCATAATCATAGTATATTCTCATTGATCTTATAAGGAAGCACTATCATTGATCTTCATTTTTTTGGGTTTGTATATTCTCACAAATCATTTCATGGTTCAGTCGGAGATTGATTTTTGGGGAGGCTTTCTCATCCCAACCTTGTGAAGTTATTGGGGTATGGCTTGGACGAGAAGGAGCTTCTTTTAGTTTACGAATTTATGGCTAAAGGAAGTCTAGAACAGCATCTTTTTAAGAGTAAGTATTCTGTTGTCAAATTCAGTGAAGCCCTGGATACAAAAATATGAATTACCCAGTTTTTTTTTGCACTAAATAAGTTATAGTGTTTTTAGAATCTCTCTTTTCTTTCTATTCCTAGTGTCGACACTGACATTCTTATTGGCATGTACACACTTTAGCCAAGTGTCTGTTTCTTGTCAATTATCAAATTGTGGTCTGTTTCTTCACAAATCTTTTTAATTGATCATCTAAGAAACTTATTTGTGGATTAAAATTTTCCAGAAATTACAGATGGTCCTGTGAAAGCATATTGTCTATCCCAATGATGATGACTCATCATAAAGCTATTGATTGTTCTGAAATTCGCTCAAAACATTTTTTTTCCACATAAATGCATCTCATAAAACTTTTATCAGATTAAATTATTGATACACATCATGTTCATATTATTTGCAGAGGTGTCTCATCCACTTTCATGGAGCACACGTCTCAAAATTTTAATAGAAGCAGCCCGAGGCCTTGCTTTCCTTCACACCTCCGACAAGCAAGTGATATACCGTGATTTCAAAGCATCCAACATTTTGTTGGATTCGGTAAGTGAAATATTGCAAGAAATCAGGCATACCATTATTGCAGGAAATTGTTGGATTTTGGGACAAGTAATTATCTTTTCTTTGCCCTTCATTGTAGAATTATCATGCGAAGTTGTCAGATTTTGGATTGGCAAAGAATGGCCCGTCAGCTGGAGATTCACATGTCACAACAAGAGTCATGGGAACCTATGGATATGTTGCTCCCGAGTATGTGACAACAGGTACAATCAGTTCTCTTTAAACATTGCTAAGCAAGCTAAGAGGTCATAGTTCTTAAATGTTATGTGTTCTTCAAAGATCTCTATATCGTAAGGGAGCCAAGATGTCTCCAAGATGAGATTCCAACATCATTTTAGGACTACTTAATTTTTTCTTGAAAAAGTAGTGGTTATCATATTCTCCCTCAGATCCGGGATTAGCAAGTGCTCGTACACTTGGAGGAGATTGTCTCCCAAATGTACCTTATTATAGACTTTTTGCATTCTTATAACAAATTTTCACGAATGAAAATGTAAACCCTTACATGTTATAGTTTCATATGATCTTTTACTTTTTAAACAAGAAGAAGATATATTGTTATACCTGCTAGTTGCTCTGCCTTTTTTGCTTCTTCAATGCACTGGAAACTATGGATGCACTTCTCCAAAGAATATTGTCACAAGTGTTAAAGTTATCACAGAGTAGTTTTATATCATAATTGCTTGCAATAGCAATATCTTAGCATCATAAGAAGATGAATCTGAAATTCAAGAAGAAAAATCTAGATCTTGATTTCAAGTATAAGAAGCTCAGATGATGGTTTACCCGGATGTAATTATCCTCTTCAAGTCTTGAAATGAATGTCGTCATAATCTGTTACCGCTTGTGTTCTCTTTAAGGATTTATACACACACTATATGTCATGCTTCGATGTGTTAGCATACTAGATTACTTCTTAGACCGATTTTATCATATATATATATATATATACACAATTATCTTGTCGTGGAACCTTCTATTTCCTCAGAGACATTATTTGTTTAAGAAAAATCTTATCAATATAAAAAGTTAGCTTTTTTCCCTTAGAGACTGGTAATATAAACTCCAAGTAGGTAGGAGATAATTGGCGTAATTGATAGTGATTATGACATTTCAGTAATAGTCTGCTCAATTTTAACTAGGCTTAAAAAGGTGAAATCAGCTTTTCAGCTCAAGGAATCTGTTCTTTGTTTATGAGTGGAATGTTTGGTTATCTTCCAATGCAACATTGAAAAGTGAGCCCCATTCGGTTGCAGGTCATTTATATGTGAAGAGTGATGTATATGGATTTGGAGTAGTACTTCTGGAGATGCTTACTGGACTGCGTGCCCTCGACACTCACCGGCCAAGTGGCCAGGAAAACCTAGTCGAGTGGACTCGCCCATTTCTTTCTGATCGGCGGAAGCTAGAGCGAG